>JASCZW010013932.1:0-24188 GCA_034211315.2 Aedes japonicus | reverse complement strand
TATTCGGAAGTTTCGAGGGGGAGGTTGCCCATTAAATCTTCCGGTCCACTTCATAGCACACTGCTATTTAGGATCAGGTGGAAACCCAAGACCTATGTACTACACGGCATATTGCTATTTAGGACTAGGAGGAACCCACTGATTACCTGTCGATCTGCCTAATTAGGAAGACGTCTGCATTGAATTATCTCAAATCATAATAATCCGCCCACTATATCACAATACACATAGCGAATAGCTGAGTGGAATTGAGACAAGGAAAGCATTGGGTACTGGACCAAGTCTCCCCCGGCTGATGCTAAAAGATGGGCATCATCATCATCGACATCATCATCATCATCATCATCATCATCAACAACATAAACCAATCAAGTCCTCCATAACGGGCAATGAGAACTAGTTGCCGTTCTCATTCTCCACAGTTGAGTGAAGTCAGATTTGGAATCCCATATAGCGACGTGGAAGTAAGAGAGATAGCTGGTACCATGACGTCAGAACGATTAAGAAGTCCAGTCTACTCAAGGATATGTCAGGTTGGATATTTCGCGCGCTTTTCTCTACAGAGTTTGACAGTTGCATCCTCTCTTAAAGCTAACCGTTCCTCTTTCGCCTCCATTTTCTCTACTGATCCGTTCGACAAGCATTTCGTACTACATAGATATTCCCGACGTTTACCGCATGCACAGCTTGCTTAAGGTATTCATAAGCAAAAATGCATAGCGGAAATTTTCCCGATAAAAACAAAGCACTCAACAATCACACCCTAATAACCCCTATTTGTTTCCAGTTTAACATTTTGGCGCGTATTTCATTATAGTTCATCACAATTTGGATAGCTGGATCCTCTTTTTCTTGCTCGTTTTCGAAAAATCTTCCATAGCGTGCAATATTGAGTGCTGAATAGAGCCAGGGCGCTCTATTTACTGCTGACCAGGAAATTGAAAAGTGAAAAGAACAAGAATTTGTAAGAAACAGCTGCAATGGAAACACAGTTAGTCAATGTGACGGAAGGAACACTACTAGTATGCAAAATTCCGGGCAATGGAAACTGCCTGTTTACATCATTAGCCCATCAGATTTGGCAATCGCTTCCAGGGACGGAGCTCAATGACTTCCACACTCGCTCCCTGCGGGCGCTAGTGGTTAGTTATTATCGCGAGCGTATTAACTCGCTGGAGGAGCAGTTGCTAGCTCAGGCGCAAATAATCTTCCCGGAGCTGGTGGACACAACGCCGGCAAACCAGATAATTGAATACTATTTGGACAGACTCGCGACTACAGGCTTTTGGGGCGGAGAAGAGAGTATACGTGCAGTTGCTGCTACGTTCGGATGCAAAATAATTGTTTACTCGGAACACGCAAGTCTGATAGTAATTGGAGAGTCGCACCCACAAACCCAATATCTTAACATAGTTCACCGGATTAACGAAAACGGTACTTACAACCATTATGATAGTGTGTTGAGGCTGGAGAAGAATGATGAGCCCCCAAGAATCAAGCGTCGAGTCAATCCAACACCCGGTAATACCGAAATAAACAACAAAATTTTCAAACAACGCGCATTCTAAGTAGTTATATTTCCTAAAACTATTATTATTATTATTTTCCATCAGGATTAGCACCACCTACCCAGGATTCTTTTCCATTGAATGACCTGCAATCTAGGCATCGAATGCCTACAGCGATGAACACACGAGAAGTCTCGCAAAACAGCGACATACAAAACACGCCACCGTGTTCCATCAACATAAAGGAATACCTAACAGTCGGAACATGGAATGTATCCGGATGCTCCCAAGAACCAGATCGAGATCTAGTGGATCAGTTTCTCCTTAAGAATAACGTGGCGGTAGCATGATTACAGGAAACTCGAATGTCGACCTGTGTCTTCCACTCTGCGTCATATTCATGGTATAATGTGAATAAACAAGCTAGTGGCGTCAGGATGGGCGGTGGGACAGCTTTGGCGATTCATCGTGACCTAGAACCCATATGCAAGTTTTTGCGAATATCTGACAATGCGTGCGCAGCATTTCTACCGGTTTTTGGAGAACAACTTATATGTATTTCCATTTACGCTCGCTCTTCGAATGGTCGAGCCGATTCCGAGTTCAGTTTACTACACGATTTTCTTCGACGTTTGTCCCCACTCCAGCGCTCAAATGTAATTGTAATGGGTGATTTCAACGCACATGTAGGAAATCGCGATTTGCTACCTGAAGACAGACCAAGGCTTGGCAAATACCTATATCACCGTTGGAGCAACGCGAACGGGGACGAACTGAAGGATATCCTTCAGGCATACAATTATCGCCTTTGTAGTTCATTTGGGCCCTGTTCGAGTGTTTTGTGCACCTGGCATCGTGGTAGCAGTAAATCACAGATTGACCATATTATCATGCCGATAATATCTCGTTTCCAGAGACCGAAGTGCAGATGCATTGAAGGAACATCAGGTTTCTCTGACCATCGTATGCTATTATTGCCCAAGTAGCACATGTTGTTACATTGAAGCCGCAGCGATTGATATGTAACAAATTTATATGTAAAATCAAAATTACCGTAGCTCTCTATATGACAGCTGTGTAACCAAAAAAGCGCAAAACGTGTAACTATCAAATGTTACATAACAAGTTACTGAGTAATCAATATGGAACAATACAAAGTTAGAAACAGGTTATTACACAACTTCAATGTAACGTTACCATAGATGTTACACAGCAACTATAAATTATCTCTAAATAGGTTACTAATTAGTTATCCTGAAATCCTGCGGAATAATTTTGATCGATTAGCTTTTTTGCCATTAATATTCAAGTAGTTACAATATAGTTGCGATGAAATCACGAAATTATTTATCACAGTTCATGGCCATCGATAGAAAATATTATTTATAACATTGAAGTAGTAATTTTGATTTTCAAGAAATATCATCAATATTTTTTGTGCAGATTTAAATTTATGGTGAAATCTATGATGTTAACTTCCAAAAAATCGCGCGCTCCAATTTGAATTAGCTTTTTGTTATTTTTTGTGTGTTTTATTTTGTTTTCAAAATCATATGTATATGAAAATGTTGTAGTAAATACATATTTTTTGTTTAATTTAATCAAATATTTGTAAAATTCCTGGATTATTTTCGAATGATAGAAAATAAATAACAATGCATGGCAATATATTTTGACACTTACGGTCAAAAATTTCATAGCCATATTTCACTTAGGGAAAATTGAAAAATTACGACCAGAGATTTTCTATTTATTTATTACTCCCTCGTTTTTTGTGTACCTTTTAAATACATGTACATGACTAATTCTAGATCCTCTTCCCTCCCCTAATGTGGACGTTGTGTTTTATCGTTCCCTCAGGCAAAATACAAACACTATCGCTCGAAAGCTTTAGTACCGATATCAGTGCAAAGCTCTTGAATATATTTTTTAAATGAGCAAACATCTCCTTTTTTTACAGTATAAATACTTTATTATCATTTTATACTACAAAATTCTATATTAATTTTATGTTTTGCACTAAATTTCATACCATTTGTTTAAATGACTAAACTTTATTCAAGAGGCACAGATAGCTTGAGAATGACTAACATATTTTAACAGCAGTGTTATTGGCACATCAAATCACAAGTTTTTTACATTCTGGTCACATGTAATCTAAGTTTAGTCATTCTATGCAACTAGTACGAGGTGCGTTTGGTTACCCAGTATCTTAAATATTCAGATGGAGCAAATATAAAACAATCGCTTGTTTTTTTGTTACACAGCAACCTAAGTTCATCTACAATATTGTTTCAGTGTAACAATGTAGCTCAATTGCTTTGACGTTTGAAGGTAAATAAACTTCGACGTAAAAATCATAGCGACGAGATACTTGTATCAAACAGTTTGTTCTGAATTGGAAAACATATTGTCGCTCTGCATTGTGCAAACGCAAAAATCGAAAACAGCAATGCCTTTCTTAACTGCAGTGCCTGCACATTGAGTAAAAGATAAATTCGTTAACTGGCTGCCTAGCAATTTAGTATCGCTCTCCAAAACTGAAGATTTGGTACTAGACAAACAAAAATATTTTGTATGATAATTTATTGGTTGGTTATATAAACATTCTCCACAGATTATCTCAACTAGCAGCGAGGGAATATGCTTGCTCATTTCGTGTATGTTTACAAGAATGGGACAAAAAGAGCAGTATAGTTTTGAATGTGGGTAATCCATCAATATTTAGGTTTAATGATATTGCTGATGATATGTTTTCATATGCAGTCTATGCGTACTAGAGAACTTTATGCAATCCGTCGTGCCAATATTCTCACTAATATATTCATCAGCTTTAATGTTGGTATTCCGTGGTGTGCCAACCAATATCCATAAATCTATTGGGAAAACATTATCCGGTATATGAGATTTCAGAATACTGAGCAATGAATTTAAAGCCACATGCTTAATTTGATTATTTATAGCCCAAATATGCAGCTCTTTTCGATAATGTAACATGTCGTGTTTTTCTATAGGTTCATTAGAATCATCATTTTAACTTTTCACTTCGTCCATATCGTTGCTACGTGTTTCAAAAAAGTCAGCAAAAACAACAGTTTGCTTTCGGTTTTTTGAAAATTTCTCCTCGTTCATAATTATTCAATATTGGAGAATATGGGATGGGTTCAGAATTAAATGCACTGTTTTTTTTATTGGATAATATACGCTTATGTTCAACATTTTTGGCCTCTTAAATCAGCGCTTTTTCCTTTTTCGTGAAATTACGCGGAATTTTCTTATCTCATTCTTGAATGAAATTCTTACGACCAATTATCATTATCATCCGATGTCGTCAAAAAATGAACATCATTGAGGAATATTTGTGGCATACAGGTCAATACCTGAGTTTAAACGTTTTAGTTCCTACGTAACTAAGCAAAAACTATACTGCAACTAAAAAACTTTTGACAGTTTCATAATAAGGTCACAGCATTGTAACTTGGTAACATTTGTGCCACTTTTCATAACTTTCGTTACCAAATGACGAAAAGATAACCATATTTTATCCTGTGTAACCTAACATATTACAAGCGTCTTTAATGCAACCATTGTGCAACCAGTTTTATTTGTTTTAAACTGTAGCATAAGTTACAAGTGCTACTTGGGTGACCATGCGGCAGCGACTTTCCTCAGGTTCAGAAACGAGAATCCGTGAAGATACAGAAACACAATCCAACATAAATGCAAGAGCAAGACGAACGAACTATCAGGTTTCACTACTTACAACTGACCCGGAAGCAAAGGAACGATATTGCAGAGCACTTAATTTCAAACTGGTCACTCCCGATGAGAACGCTACTGTAGACCCGAATCAGCAAATAGAAACAACCGTAACCGCCATGCTGGACGCAGCATCAAGAACGCTGATTAGATCTAAATCTCCGCCTACTCCTAGGAGAACGAGAGCTGGCCGAGAATTGGAAAGGGTGTAGCGTAAGTCATTGGCAAATCGGCGGAGCGCCGAACTTAAACGAAAACACCAAGAGGCTAGGAAAAGGAAGAGACAAGCATACGAAGACCATCAAAAGGAGAAGGTGAAATTATTCTTCGACAACCTAGACAGCTACCCAGTTTTGGATAGGGTGCGTTTAACATTCCGGTACCTGAAACGTCATCGCCGCCAAACTATGCAAGGTCCAGCTACATTCATCCCGATCCAGAACTGGGAGGAAAAACTAGAAGATAGTGCTAGCCCCACTGAAGTGACACTACTCCCCGAACCGATCCCACCACCAGCCGACACAGGTCCAACACTCCACGACATAGTGCGGTTAAGTTTGACACTGCGAAACGGTACCGCTGCTGGCAATGATGGAGTCCGTCCAGAACTGATACGCTATGGACCTGAAAGTTTGCACCAAAGCATTCATCGATTATTACAACATGTGTGGAAATTCAATTACGTTCCAACCCGGATGGTGGAACCGGTACAGGTGCCAGTTCCTAAAAATGCTCGCCCTAAAAATGTTGACGAATATAGACCGATAAGCTTATGTTCAACGATTTATAAAATATACGCTAGGTATCTACTTGAACAGTTGGAATCGCATCTGGGAAACGTTGCAAACTACCAATTTGCCTATCACAGTAACCGGAGTGCCGAAGATCAAATCTTCATTGTGAGACAATTGTTGGATGAGCGCTGGCGAAAGGGACGATTAACGTATATCGTATCATTGGATCTACGGCAGGCGTTTGACACCATCGACTTACGAGCGGTGCCTAAAACGATATAGAGAATGGGAGTCCCAGCGTATCTGATCAATCGAATCACATCAGCATGCCTCACTGCACAAACATCGATCCAATGGTTTAGTCAAAGAACGAAGGCACATAATAAAGTACGAGGGATTAAGCAGGGATGCCCTCTGTCACCTAAGCTGTTCGTGTACCTGCTAGATCAAGCGCTCCAACGCTTGCAAGAGCAAATGCCAGAACTTTTCCTAGGTCAAGGACAAAGGATCAAACTGCCTTGCTTACGAGTGTATGCTGATGATATTTTGCTGATCGTAACGGACCCATCTCAAATCCCAAGACTCCTAAACCTCATTGGACCCTGCTTACAAGAGTTTGGGCTAGAGCTGAACGTAAACAAAACTGATTCTAATACGCGATCCTTCATTACCACAAAATCGAGACCTACCCCAATCGCAGCATTTTGGAAGATTTGAGCTACGGGTGGTAACTAAACTTCGGTATTTAGGAGCATATCTAACAAGTTCGCTAAATCGACGGGAGACAGTCTCGGACCGTGTCCAGAAAGCGTTGCGGGCATACCATTCAATTGTTGCCTTTGTCAGAGCCTGCAGACTCCGATGGGAAACATCACTCAGGATCTATAATTCAGTTATAAGCCCAATCGTATTATATGCCCTAAAAGTGTCCACATTAACAAAACACAACAGGAACCGGCTGCGTGACATGGAACAGGTGATAGTCGCTGGACTATATACAGCTTCAAGAAGTGACTCAGGACAACTAAATAAAACTGATATAAGCTCATTCAACGTTGAAGCCGTTTTGGAAGGTCACACTATCGTCAGAAAAATACGCATGGCACGACTACTCTACTGGGCTCATCTATTACGGATAGAAGAAGGTGAAATATTGAAGCTTGCTGCGGACTACCACATCCCAGGACCTCTCAAACGAGGACGTCCATGTCACAATTGGAAGACTTGCATGGAACAGGACATAAGATGCACTAACCTGTCGGAAACATATCTTCGTGAATTGGCTGAAGATCGAGAAAGTTTTCGAGCGTTCGCGGATTACTTGAAAACGTATATAAACGAAGAACCAACAGAGGGAGATTATGAATCGGAATGATCACTGGCTGAATCACTGGTGAATCACTGGCTTTCTGGATGATGACGACCCGGAAGAAAACTTCGAAGGCTATGAAACAAGTGATTCAAATTGAAGCCTTCCCGATGAAAATGTACCTAGAACCCTGCTAAAGTTTTCTAACCGATAATAAACGAAAGTAAAGAATTATTTGTTGAATCCATCTTTTAAGCTTCATACAAACACATGATAAGAAAGCATATTTTATATGGTATCACTAATCAACATCTTTATTATGTTTACAATCTTTCCATGTATTTAAATGCGTCCCGCATGAGAGCTACGAGCAAGTTGGATGACGAGACTTGCGGTACCAGTGCAACAACAACCAATAGGAGAAGAAACAGATGAGAACTAATTCATACTTGAACGTATCAATTGCAATAATGTACTAATCACCAGATTTTATTATTCCATTTTCATTTCAGCAATCAAACGCCTCTCCCTCTTGCTTCACTTTCTGCCTCCTACTATCCCCTATGTAATGCATCTAACACTTGTTGGGACTGGTTATTCATTAACCGGCGCCTGCTTGTGGAAGATCCCGGTGTGCTATATGGTCTAGGACATGTCAACGGGAAGGCTTGGTAGGTTCTCGCCTAGCCCAAACGCAGATGGGCAGACAGTGGTCTGCCAGGGCGGGGACTGAAAAATTACAAATTACAATTACAATTACAATATTATTCGGAAGTTTCGAAAAAGTTGGTCTGATTTTATCGCATTCTGAGAATCTAATATTGGATCCTAGACAAGGAGGATTTTCTTCTGGATCCTATTTTGCATCAGTGCCTTATGACTGTCAGATGGGACATGTCTAGGTTATGTCAAATAAGGAAATCAATTAACCAAAACCTCTTTGAAGTTTGGCAGCAAAGCTTCGACGAATCGTCCCATGTAGAGGATGGATATCCCAAGTAACATTGCCAAAACAATCCAGCTTTATTAAGTTTAATTAAAGTTTTATGAAAGCCACTAGAAGTCAATTCGGTTTTATTATGGCAGCAAGAGGTGCCAATAGGCTTCAACTTTTAGTCAGGTTTATGAGAACCTACACCGCTTCTTTACAGCGATCTTAAAACCTTGTCTTCTAAAATTCCTTTTACTCTTATCAAAGGTTTTATTTTGACTTTATGAACTCGTAAAATGCTGTTTTGAAATGCCGTTTTAGGACTTGTTCAAATTATCTTATTATGGTCAGTTGAAAAAGCATTTTAAAACCATTTTGCCTCCAGTTAATGCATTAAATGGCAAATTGGCATTGAGGAAAGCTACCAAATGACCAAATGGTTTTAAAGTAGCCATTGCGAAGATAAATTGGCTTTTAGCCAAAACAGTGACTTTTTCCTATCGCCATATTGAAATATATGAAATAATTGAAATGTGGAAATATAAGTACACCAAATATTAAATGTAAAACAATTGAACTGTAGATCTGAGACCAACTTCGGTATTCGTTTAGATAACCTTATTGAATTCCATCAATTTTCAGGAGTTTCATGCCCAATTTATCGAATATATTTCTTTCAATTTTTTTGTTGTTGTTGTAAACTCGCATAATTTCCGAGGCGCGTTAATTTTCAGCTTTTATCGTGCCAATATTCACCATGAAATTAAATGCGCATATGATTTGAAGCATGATACGCTATAAAAAACTCAATTTGTTTTGGATATTTTGCTATCAAACATAATTTCCTGCAGCACTTGAGCTTTTTTCTTAGGCATTGTTTACTGTTGAATGAATCAGAAGAGTAGAGAATCGAACAAAGCAGAACAACAAAAACCAACCACGATATCGCCGTAAAGTTTGACAGCTGTGGCCATTTGGTCCTATGCTGGTTTTGATGGCGGCCAAAAGGTTTTCTGATGGTTCTCAAGTGGTCATAACATTTTCAAAATCTGTTTGGTGTTAGAAAGGTTTTATTAATTTGTCTTCACAACCGTCTATAGAGTGGGTCACTTTGTACACATTTCGGCTTTAAAGATGCATAGAGGAGGTGTTGGTGGACAAAACAGTTTTGAATGTAGGTTCATCAACAAAGCCGGGAGGAGTGCTATACGGCTGGAATAGAACTGAAATTGCTACTTGGGATGCCGTAGGGTGCCCAGAAAAAGCTTACACCCTTCATCAAATAGTCACTCGTTACTCATGCACATACTTAGCCTAGAGAAGGACCATGGTTTTGGTAACTAACCGGTGGATAGCGTTGCAGGAGGCTTAGAACCCAAATCAAAGACTGTCATAGGAATTTCATGTTCGACCATTTCGTCCAAGACCACAAGATGTTTTGAGTATGTTCAATAAAGTTATCAGCAGTTTATTGAAGTGATGTTTGACTATCAGGTGAGTAGGTGATTATTGCGCCACTTTTGATTAATTGGTAAATCCGCAATCTTAGTAGACAGTGAGTGAGTGCATAGATCACAACCAGATCACAACCAGATCACAACAGAAGAGGAGCTAAAAGTGTTTTGAAAGTAAAGTGCCCAATAAACATCGGTGTTAAATTAGAGCTTGTTCAAACAAATTTGGAGAAGCTATTCAGCTATTCTTGAAGAAACAGCTGAATAGATTCTCCAAATTTGCTTGAACAAGCTCTAATACAACACCGATGTTAGTTGGGTGCAATCTTGGAGAAGTACTGATGTTAGTTTAAACGAGGAAGGCGTATATGGTGAGACGCGGGTCTTCTCGATATGGCTCTCGATGGCTGCTGTAAACAGGCTGAATGGTTTAAACTTTTACGTTATGGGACGCTCTATTTTTGTGCATAACGTTTGCATTAAAAAAAAATGGACAAAAATTGCCGATTTTTCACGAGGACCCGCGCTGACAAAACTACCCTTGCAGCGTCAAGCATAGTAACCCATGAGTCAGCAGACACAATTTGACAGCTCTATCAGTCGAACTCTAACCGTGATGGAAAAAAACAGTGAAGCAACTCCGTTCAGAAGTGTGCACCCCGCCACGTCGAAAACGGACATCGTGCGGCACTTTGTGGACGCTCGATACGCCCATTCCGGCATCTACAACATCTTGGCACTATTAGACCAAAATCAGAGCATCGAAAGAAAGCCCGGTTCCGGGCGACCGACGGCCCTGAGCGATAAGAATCTCCAAAGGATGCTGAAGATGAAGACCGAGGGAAAAGTGGCTACATCACTACGTGGGTTTGGCCGGGAGGTCGGTTCAACCGGCCAAACAGTAAAAAAGTACCTGGCGAACATGAACATACATGTCAGGAAGCGTAAGTCCCCACTGGTTTCGGAGCTGCAGGCAGCGACGAAGCGGCTGAATAAGATGGTCAACTCGATGTTCCCGGCGAATCGCGACTTGGCGATGGTGATGGACGACGAGACCTATCTCGCCCTGGATGGCAACGGCTGGTAGGGCACTTCGTATTTTACTTCCCCCACGAAGGAAGTGAGATCCGAGGTGAAGTTCATTTCACACATCAAGTTCCCTTAGAGGTGCTGCTGTGGCTGACAATCAGCGAGAAGGGGATGTCAAAGCCGCTCTACGGCAACGGGCGTACGGCAAATCCTGACTTGTCAATACGGGACCTTGCAAAAACATTGGATTTGCCTAAATCCAATGTTCACGATGTGTTCAAATCATTTTCGTAACGTTTGACGGTGGAGAGGAAACCGAGAAGTGACAAAATCATTGGACGCGCTGATCCTGTCATGGACCGAAAGATGAAAAGGATATTAACGAAAAACCCAAGTCTCTCCATTCGAACGGTGGCTCTTAAAATAGGGAGTTTGCCTGGTTTTGTCCAAATTCAAAACATCGTTTGGAACTTAAGTCGTAAAAAGTAAAAAAATTCCAAGGAAAACAAAAAATTCCAATAGACAACGAATAACAGAACTAGGCAACTTGGAATATTTGACGAAGTTTTCATGCGTTGTTATGGACGATAAAACTTATGTCCTGGAGGATTTCAAGCAGCTTCCAGGGCTGCCTTTTTATTAGGCTATGGCCATAAATGCTACAACTGAGCATTTCAGAACGAAGAAGGCAACGAAATTTTCCAAAAAATATCTTGTGTGGCAAGCAATTTGCACGTGTGGCAAAAAGAGTACATCTTTCGTCACTACAGGCACAATCAACAAGGAGATCTATAAAAAAGAGTGTCTGTAGAAGCGATTGCTACCCTTCATCACTTTGCTAAAACTGTGATGGAGTGGTACCAAGCAAATCAAGTGAACATTGTACCAAAAACCTCAAACCCGCCAAATTGCCCAGAGCTACGACCAATCGAGAGATATTGGGCTCTGATGAAGTGGAAGTTTTCTGGAAAGAAGCAAAGAATCAAAGACATCAAACACTTCCAGCAAATTTGGACACAGACGGCTTCTACGATTTCTGAAGAGTCGGTACAAACCCTAATGGACGGAGTTAAGCGCAAAGTTCGAAAATTGTATGCAACTACCGAATAATTATGTTTTGTCTTCACGAATTGTTAAAACACATCCCATGAATCTGAAACAAACAACTACGACGGAAATATAATGCATAATTTATGTTTTATTCATGTTTTTGAGGTGTCCGGATTATTGCGGATACAGACCTTAGGAGGCCAAGAACCCAGGTCAAAGACTGTCATAGGAATTTCATGTTTAACAATTTTGTCCAAGCTGCTTTGAGTTAGTTCAATAAAGTTATTAGCAGTTTATTGAAGTGATGTCTGACTATAAGGTGAGTAGGTGATTATTGCGACACTTTTTATTGATTGGTTAATAAGCTAAACAGTGGTTCAGTATCTCTCAAGTTTAGTGAACTTTTCTAAAAGGTGAACCGTTCGCACACACCAAATTCATTCTCAACAATTGAGCTTTTGTCCGATTATCATCAAATTTTCAGGGGATTACTAATAATGATGTATTATCTAATAGTAGTAGTCAAACACGTTTTTCGCATTTCGTCAAGTACTTATAATTAACTGTGATGAAGCAGGGTTTTGAAAGTCAACCAAGCCGGTCCGTTTTCTGATCGTTCGATCGAAATAATAGTCGTGATCGGTGAACTTTGTGAGCAGAACAAAAAACTGCCGCAGTTGCCGGGCGATATTGTAAGCGTGTTCGAGGTGATAAGACGCACGACCAAACAATTCACGGAATTCGTGAGCGATGCCCACTAGTGTCAAACTCTGGACACGGTGATGACTGCTGCCCAGCATCAACTGCTGGAGAAGAGCTGGCGGATGCCGTGCAAGGATTGAGATACTATCTGGTCAACTTCGCTCACTGAATGTTTATATGTATGTGTGAATATGCTTATATATGTAAGCATTTATGAATGAATCAGAGGATGAACGTGCTTTTCCAACTCTGGCTCCATTTTTGTAAGTAATACTTCCAGTCATTTATTTTCATCAAATTTTAATCAAAGGTAAACTATATTGAATATATAACCATTTCACAAATATTGAAACGCGCCAATTCTTCATCTCTTGAACGTATATGAAGGTTGTTTGGGTTTCCAGCACTTTCTTCAATAGATGCTAAGACAATTATAATTTTAAACAGTTGTAAAGACATGGGGTGCAGAGAGAAGTGAGTCTACGACACATATTTGGCAAAATGTTGAGTGGAAGTTGATAGGCTTATCTCGGTAACTACCGCAATGCTACACTCTCAAATCGTGTAAATTTAAGTCTATTTGGATGCACAAAAAATGAGCGACACATTTGATTGAAATTTGCGTCTGTTGTTACACGGCATGACGTAGCGATAGATTGAGGAACACAAAAAGATGCCTGCCAAATGTTGTTACTGTAAATGCAAACTAAAACACTTTTTAATGCCCGTTTTGATCCCAAAGTTCTTATATTTTCAGACATTCTTCTCTTTTCAGAGAGCGAGTAATGGCGCTTTACCCATACGCCATATGAGGCTAGGACTATAGTTAATGCTAAAGTCCCAACCGTCTGAAGAGAAATGGAGCATTACTTAACCCTCTTTGACTACATGCTCCCAACGACCATTTTTTGAATACATTTTTGTTCTGTACATCGCCTTTGCGCTTAACTGGCCGGCTTGACGGGCCGCAAGGGCTCAGTAGGGATTCCAGGACCCGAAGCTAAGAGTCAGTTCCATTGTGGTTATATCACATCAATTATTGTTTCCACTATAGCAGCAGCACATCGATATTATAGATATACTATTATTTAAGCGGTATATAATTTCAGGTCATCCATGGAACTCACAAGTATTTTAAAATAATTTTAAATATATATTTTATATATAAAAAAAAAATATATACTAGTAGTTAGTAGTGCATGAGCGGGCCCGTCTACAATTGCAGCAGGATCACAATCTGTAGATATGTGAATACAATTAAATTTGGTATTATCATTTTGTACTATAACATCCCTTCGCTATTTTATCTATATTCTATGCCATTTTCACTGAAAAAAAATGTAGGAAGCATTATGTACGACAAATTCTACTCAAAAAAGCATTCTCCTTATTCACGAAAACTATATAATTTATAATCATTGCTTTTCTATTTCACAGAATCATTTATTGATCCCTACCAATATGAGTTATCGGATTTTTTTTTGTCTGGTTTTATTTAATCTACGTTTTTGGCATTATTCATGCTTATATAAAATTTATTTCTCCTAATTGACTATTAGGAATACATATCTAATATTTTTTTTTTGCAGTAGCAAACCAGTGGATAACAGATATTATACTTACGTTTATTATGTTATTTGACTATAACTGTGAAAACAAATTCAAATCTTAACAGATATTAATTTTATCGAAGCTGCAACAGCGGAAATCTTTCGATGAGTAGATGACCAGCTAAGTTACGGATATATATTTTACTATAGTTTACTGGCTTGCCCGTATTTTTTTTTTACATTATAACGTTAGATTTTTATTTTATGTTATGATATTAAATGATATGATATGTAGTGAGACTCACTACAAAAAGTTTTTGTGATTCAAGAAAACGGAACAGCACTTCGAAATTATTGATTTACTATCCTTCATCTGCTATATAATTTCAGATCATCCATGGATATTCCAAGTATTGTAAAATATGTTTGAATGTTTTTTTTCTCATAGCTTCTATATTTTTTTCTCATAGCTACTATATTTATATCATTCTTACATTCACTCCCTATATTATATATCATATTATCATTCACTATATTTTTTTACAGTATAATATTCACTTTATTTTATATATTACTACATAACAATGAATATATATATATATATATATATATATATATATATATATATATATATATATATATATATATATATATATATATATATATATATATATATATATATATATATATATATATATATATATATATATATATTGGGAAGGGAGGGAGCATCAGGGTATCATTTAAGCTGGAATTGGACAATGGAGTGGTATGACAACCGGCGTCTAGGAGGGAATAAACAGTATCATTTTCTTATCCTACCGATTCGATTGAGATGCTGTGAGCTCTACTCCAACAGTTTCAGTGAGAGTGACGCGCCCTTCTTAACAAGCCATCCCGTAGAAAGCTTAATAAGTATTGCGAATTGGATTATTCGATTTGTTGGATCGTATTGTTGGAAGGAGAATCTTATGTTCCCGCGGGTTTCGCGTAAGTGTCTCTGCTTACGGGTCCGCCCCACCGTTTTTGGCCCTTCATACAGCGTTACTGTGAATGCAACCCGGTAACTCAATTTGATCTTGCTATTAAGTGGATCTGCATACATGACAAGGTCGTAGAAAGGATGGTGGCTACCTTACATACATACAAGGTTGCGGCTTATCATTTTTGACTTATCCATATTCATTTGCCGATAGCTCTTCTCAGAAGCTCAATTTCAAAACATAATGTATGATGAACTTATGGTGCTTGAGTAGACCTACAACTTGGTCTAACAATACATAGCTCTATCTCTTATATCTGAGGAATAAGAGCGTATATTCGCAGTGATCTTCGCGATGATATTCGCGGTGAAGATTACGCGATTATCATCGTGAAGATCACTGTGAATATACGCTCTCATGTCGAAGATATAGGAGTTAGAGCAATGTACTGTTAGACAAAGTTGTAGGTCTACTCATGCACTACAAGTTCATTATACATCATATTATCAAATCAACCCTCTGAAAGGAGATATTGGCAAATTAATATGCCTGAGTCAAAAATGATAAGCCGCAACCCTGCATACATACATACATACATTTTTGTTCTGTACACCAAACAGGGCATTCTGTTCAACTATTCTCTCCGACTATTGATTTCCCTTTTCCTTTGATATCTACTGAAGACTACGTGGGTTCCCCGTTCTTTCTTAAGGTACACCCAAAATAAAAAAGCAAGATTGTAATGCAATTTCGCATGATTTGGTTTCATTTCTCGTCTTGGAGAAAGAAAGCAACATTGGTCGTGGGCAAAAAAGCAACACATCAATTCGATTAGAAAAATTCAATGTGTGCGTGATGTTGTACAGTTGATTAGTAGTAGTTTCAATGGCGCACAAAAAAAAAAGATTTCCATCCGCTACCGAGAGTCGAACCGCGACCGTCAGCATGACGGCTCTTCATTGTAACCATCCAGTCACCACAACAAATTGAGGTGAACGGAATAAAAGTCCTACAGTTTCTTCGGTTTTTGAGGCACTCAACGTTACAACAATGAAGCAAATTTCGGTCGCACACACTTACATGGCTTCGTTTATTTCATAAACCGCATGGTGACTTGATGAGAGGGCGATAGGAGTGTGATGACGAGTGCAGATAAAAATAGAACACTTGACAGCGGAATAGCAACAGTGGAATATGGCGTAGTGGCGTTCTGTGCCATTGTCTCACCCATATTGAGAAGTTGTTGACGGTTGAACAAAAACCCAACGGTTGCTGCGATTGTCGAGGCACTAGGCACACAGCGATAACCACTTGCACACACTTGCATGGCTTTGTTTATACCATAAAAAGCTTTGTGGAACATGATGGGCAAATTTGCCTTTTCAGAATCATGCGGATTTCTTAAGATATGATTGCAAAAACTGCAAAATTGCAATTTTGCATTTTTTGCTACAATTTCAACTTTTGGGTGTATAAATGAACCAGTAACTGGTTCCGTTGCATGGTGACATTCAATGTCTTCCATCCAATCCACGAGGTGTGCAAACGTCAATGCTAATGCTAACTTTAATTCATATGTAGGAGTATCCAAGCAATCATTCCGTGAAAAAGCACCATTTTTGTTTGCATTGTTACTTACGACCTATTTAAAATTTGCTCTAAAAATGTACAGTTGAATATAGACCATGCGTCGAGACAGTAGAGTTTCATTCGGTGCAGACACTACATTTACAGTTCAGGTTTTGTAAATTGTGATAACAAGATTTCCAACGTTGATAAATACGTTGAAACGAGAGGAATAACACATTATCCGAAAAATAAAGTGGATGGATGGAATCACCACTGATGGTTGTGCAAAATGATGACAGAGAATTTTTTTTTTTTTATAAAAAGAGGCTTGAATTTACGTGGAACAAAGGCGTACGTTACTGTTTTCGGATTGGCTACAATGGGTAAAGTTGTTCACTGCTCGTGTGCAGAGAACTGTTTTCTCACGGCTTATGCAACTTTATGCGAAACAAAAAATCAAAAATATTAAAATTAATAATAATAATAATAAATTAAAATGTGATTCGAAATATTATAAATAGTTGGGTGCGAGAACGATCTATAAAAAAAAAAGAGTTTCAAACTGGTTCACCCAACTGCGTAAGAAAGGAGCTTAGAAAAAAAGAGGCTCATGCAACATTGAACACTGAAGAGAAAGAAAACTTAACTGTGTGCGTGGAAGGTGTTCTAAACTATGCAACAGTGTGCGTAAGACAAATGCATCCGGCATAACCATCGAAATTGAGTACAGATAACCGCGCCAAGGAGTATGCGTGTCTGAAATTGTGTCAATTTGTGTTTGCAATGTGTTGCGCGAAAATATTGTAAAATCTAATCTAATCTAATCTAATCTAATCTCACACTAACGCTGCCAATTCATGAGAGCATCTTGGAAAATGACGACTTCTTATACGTTTCATTTTTTTTTGTCACTGGCCAGGTCAACTCCGTAGCCTGTGCCGCAGAGAGGGTTCCAAGAAATAGAGCGATTCCAGAAAGAGTGTCTGAAACCATTCTGTTGGATAGGGCATGTAGCACTTTTCAAAGCACCTGGCTTGTTTCCCGGACAATATCCGCTACTGTGGATCGTCCCAAGTTGAAAGAGAATTCAAGGGTTTGAAATGATGACCATTTAGCAAGATATTTGTAGAACAGATACAGTGTATACTAGTTTATGCACTAAAATTACGATCTTATTGATTTACCTTAGGGTGACAATAAGCCCTTCACTAGGGTAAATCGATTCACGGTGGAGATTAGTCTAGCTTTTCATAAGCCGGCTTCAAATAAAACTTAACACCATATTAAACGTTTCAATCCACATCCTAGTGTACAATAGGAACTTGTCCTGGTATTTTCTCTATTCCGGCTAGAGCCGATGAAATTCTCCATCCTTTATTATTTTTGGATTAATCGGATGCATGGCGAAGTCCCTTCTTTTTTTATTATTAAAAATAAATCAATTGAACCTGGGCAAAATATTCCTCGTCTGACAGATCCATCTTGAACACTGCGAAAATCATTTAAACAAGTCACCTGCGGCAATGTTTACGTTTATACAGGAAACGCGTGACCAAACGCATTCATTATGCCGTGGCTCATATTGCGCTTTTTGGCAACACTTTGCTTCGCGTCTACTATATCCTCGGCCTAACACAACTGTGGGGAATATTCGAGAGAGTATAGACATAGAAATCAACGAGAAGAGTGAGATGTGTTTTGTTTTGTTTTTTTGAGTGCAAACCCGAAGGCTAAATAGTAAAGCCTGGCTCGCAATTGATACGGCCAGCCATCAGAATTTTTACGGTAGAGTCTCAATAAATCGTCAATGATGTCTTATGTAACGTTTGGTCCAGTAGCCACAGCAATGTTAGTGAAATGAGCGAAATTCGCTCATGACACTAATACCACCGCGTTAGTTGCGCACGCTATACGAGAGTTCGGAAAGTGCTACGTCCTACTATTTTTTTTTATTCGCTCCTAGATTGTTTGTGTGCGCTATAAAACTTACTTTTTCAAGCGTTCAGTCTATCGTTGGCGGAAAATTCTATCTCATTAATTGATTGTTAAGTCCCAGTGTTTGAAGATGTATGTGGTAGAAATTAAATTATCTCAGTTAAACTCACTATAAATTACCCATGTAATCGGAAGGTAATTCTTCTGCGCAGTATATATCATTCTGCTAAATTTATATCATGATTATTTTCACCATTCAACATATATAATGAACGTTTAAACCATTTATTATATCTGAATATATGCACGCCCATAGAAAGTTGAATAATTTTACGTCATTGCTCGTCGGCTGAGCAATGTTTAGTTCATATACAATCAAGCCGTGCGATGAGCTAGACCTTATATAGAAGTCATTGATAAAGAGTCACGCCGAAAGTGAAGCCAGATCTACATATCTACACCCAAATGAAAATCACATAATCAGTGGAAAATATCCACTAGAACTTGACTTTCATGTGAAAACCGTATTAAGCCTCAACAAGTTATGGTTTTTGCATCACGGTGTTATTTTCTAAGTATGTGGCTGGAATTCTCATATACATTATTGAGACCACCTGAAACATTCTAGTCACCTTGCTCTTGGCGTCACTTTTTATAGGGACACTAGTTTATGACAGTGTAAATGAAGCTAGAGATGCCAGACGGCGATCAGTTAGCTCGCCGATGTAAGAATGCTGGTAAGTTCAGGTGAAAAAAGAAGCACAATTATGCGTGAATTAGGTTTTGTCATATTCTGGGACCACATGTATAGAAACAAATTATGAAAGACGAAGCCAAATAAAGAAAGCCATGGCGAGCATGGTGAGTGAATCTAAGGTGTCAGAAGGAGACATTCGATCTCATCTTCATGGCATGAAAAAAGAAATGAAATACACTGAACAGAAATTCCACTTGGCTACCACTGGAAACTTATGCAGATTTTTTCCGATACTAAAATAAATGAATTTTGCTTGACTAATCATCAGTCTATCTTTGCCGAATAAAGCTCTAGAAAGATGCCATGGTACGAAAAGTTGATTAGAATAAAAAATGTTGTCATTTGACATTATCAGATTAGTTACAGATTTTGCCGCAGAGCTGGCGCTGTCGTTCATGTTTGTCAAATGAAGCTTGAGATAGTTGCCGTCGTGGTTGAAGTTGTTGAGAATGTAAAATGTAGTATATTGACATAATCATATTAGTTCCAAATTGCGCCACAAAGATGTCACTGCAGTCTATCTCTAGGGAGTTGCCATCAGAGGTGATAAATGTATTTTTTTTTTACAAAACTGTCACCTTCTGCTAAATTTGAAGCCCGCACACCACCAACAGTTTATGTGTAGAGGGGATCGAAACCGAATGAGAAAAAATTCTCCCTATTTCTGCCGACAGTTTCAAGCAGTTTAGAAATGATTTGTGACTGTATTTGATAGCTTGATTAAAAATTCACTTATTTGGTAATTTTTGATTATGAGTTGCAGTAATAAGCCAGCAACCAACGAAATTCAGAGCGATATAAATCTAGGTCGCAATAATCCCACTATGTTGTACTTTCCTGTCTGTTTGGAGCTCAGATGCCTCTTACCTAGGCACCCCTACTCCACACTTTCCAATTGCTATTTGTTCTCTATTTTATTCCATTCTTAATAACGCAACTGATCATATGTATGTAGAAATGGAAGCTCATACAAAAGGCGACATATTACGTCAAAAGACGGCAAATGTGGTAACTCTCTAGAGCTTCATTTGACACAGATAGAAGATTATGAACTTATCTGATGTTACCAAAAGACGACAAATTACATTCCAAGAAACATTGCAGAAAACAGCAACCCTCTAGAGCTTTATTTTGCAAAGATAGACTGCAGCGCCATCTCTTCGGCAAAATCAGGAATCAATCTGATAATGACAAAAGACGACAAATTACATAATGAGAAAGTTTGCCGAAATCGGCAACTCTCTAGCACTTATTTTTTAAAACATAGACTGCAGTGCCATCTCTGTGACATGATGTAGAACTAATATGATATGACTAGACTTTGTTCAAAACGGCAACGCTCTACAACTAGTCTGGAATGTTTTGTATGCAAACTGTTCACACATTGAAATTATCCATTTGTAGCAGACTCCTGGTTTGTCGACCACCATGCATTTTTGAGACCATAACCTTTCAAATAGTGCATAAACATTGTGTCTTGGTTGAAGTTTCATAATTCTAGAAATGGTTGAAATCCGGGTCAATATTGACCCTAATGGTTTATGTGTCAGTTTTTTTTTTAAACCCAAGGAGGGTGTTTCGATCAAAATTTGCTCGACTTAAACTTGGCGCATTTCCTTCCATCGTGTATTCAAAATTTTAGCACACCCTACATTTTGAAGATGTGTGCGTGTAGCATCATGCTTCTATTTTGATTTTGAGATTAGCACTTCAGTTATCAAATGTCGTCGAAGGAAGAGAAGCAACGCATCAAAATTTTGCAAGTGCATGGCGAAAATCCAAACTACTCTCCGCAGGCGTTGGCGAAATTGTTGAATGTGACTTAATCAACTGTTACCAACGTATTAAAAGTGTTCGGTGAACGTTTGTCGACAGCCAGGAAAGCTGGATCAGGGGGAAATCGAAAGCCGGAGGCAACAGCGTCGACAAAAAGAGTTGCCCGCTATTTCGAGTGGAACCCAGGGATGCCATATTCACAGACATGCCTGTAAATTTGTAGACTTTTATGTTGCAGACTTTTCTAACGATGCAGACATTTAGCAGACATGTTATTTATGTTGCAGACTTTTACAGACATTTGAATTTTTTTTTAAATTTCAAATAAAGGTATTCTCTGAAGTTCGGATTTAAAACGTACAAGGATCTGAACAGTATTGTAGATTATATACACTGTATATAGACCAGACAACGCAAAATCATACAATCTGCCAACCCTGAAATATGTCATATATTTGAATAATTGATCTGGCACCACTAGTATTTGTACAAACTTGAAGTAAACAGCGCAATAGGCTAAAAAAAGATTCGGTTTCGATGTTGCTTTGATTCCGTTTGAAGATATTCATTAAAAATCATAGTGAAAAGTGCTGAAAAAAATGAATCGTTTGGAGTAAAATTATGGCATTAACTCGTGATGTGAAGTGAATTCTCTGGGTTTCCTCCGGTTTCCAAGGAAAGCTAATATAAGGCAGAAATGGCTTGCATTCTGCGGCCTTTCGGCAGATTTTCAGATTTTAGGAAGCCACAGACTGTGCAGTTTAAATACAAAATACTATAATTTGTTTACCATTACTAATTATTTTGTTTGATTGATGTTCTTCACTAGATTTGATCAAATTTTTTATGCGCTATGGCTAGAACACGTCGCATTTGTAAATTGGGTCCTAATGAAGTTCAATCGTAGATTGCGTTCATCCGATGTTGAGGGCCAGTAATTCTTCTGGCCGTTTTATGGTACTCGTAATAACCTCAAATAATGTTGCCATAGCCTCAACAACAGCTTAAATGATTTGTACTACAATTTCGGGACATTTTAAAAAACGATATTTGATAGTGCTGTAAAATACACGTTGAAATGGTGGTCCTATGCACGACAACATTTTTCTTCATTTTAAGTCACCAAACGGCAAGAAATAATACACCGAAAATACTTAAATATACTGAATATGGAAGTAGAAAATCCCCTATTTGTTCATAATTGGCTTTATCAAAACGATACTTGCTCCTTTAAAGATAATCAAAAGTTGACAGGTCGTTTCCAATCAAAAGTTGACAGGTACAATTGTTTTCCAATCTTTATTCAGTGTCTTTATTGTAGATACGATAAGAAGCTTTGTTGAATTAAAAAAAAAATCTCGTTGGTATCATTTAAAGTGGAAATCCTTGAAGAAACGAATGCGGTGTGCCTCTTGGAGACACAATGGGTCCGGAGATAAGCATCGTATAGGCCCTTTCCGAGGGTAGCATGGATTCCCTACTTATGGTAGTATTCAATCCCACACATGTTCAATCTCATGCGAAAAATTATTGTCAAAGCGTTGGTCTTTTGCCATAAAGTGACAACGAAAGTCAAGGTTCACAACAATACAAATCATATTTGAGAACTTTACCGTAGAAAGGGGTTGTTGAGCCCAGTCCGTTGCCACAAGGGGGACAGAACATCAGTAAAAGTTCTGAGCTATTGAAATAAATCTTAAAACTCTGAATTTTCCAAAATACTACTAAATGCATCATAACAGTACATTTAAAATAGGGATTTAGAAATATATTCCTGAATTAGTCCTAGATTCCTAGAAGTATAGAAAAAAAGACCCACAGATTAGGGTACATCCTGGAAAAAAAACTTCTCCGATGGTCCAGGCAAAAGCTTCTCAGAAGTATTGGTAGCAAGCAGTTCAAGCAAGAAGATCCTTCAAAAATTCAGGACCAAATATTACTGAAGTTCAAGATCATACTTACCAGAATTTCAGGAGAACTTCCCCAAGAATCAGAAGAAGACTTATCAGAGCTTCTGGACGAAGTGGAGGGCAGAGGACTTCTTTGAAGCTAGAAACTCTTCAGAGGTTTTGGAGGTCTTGCCAGAAATTCCAGATTGAAATTCCCAGAAGTTCAGAACAAAACTTTCCCAAATTTTAGACGGGAACTAACCAGAAAGGACACTACCTATAATTTTTCGAAATATCAGGAAAAAATTTCCTCAGGAACTGCTAGGCCGATTTTGCAAAGCACAGAGGAGAACTTTTCAAAATTTCAGAATAAGAGAGAGAACAGAATAAGTCGTTCCAGGAGCATTGTGGGTACTTGTTTCTAATTTAAGCACAAATTTCCCAATAGTTACTGAACAAACTTCCTCAAAGTTCTAGCGAAAACTTCAAGTACAAATTTAAGGGATCTTTCCTTGAAATTTTAGAGACGGTTTTCCAAAAATTTTAATAAAAATTTCCTCGCAGTTCATGATGAGACCAATCAGAAGTATGGAAAGAATAAGCTCAAGAAAAAACTCCCCCGAATTTCAGAAAGAAACTTTCCAGAGAGGGCACTGCCTGTTAGATCAAGAAGGAATCTTTCCAAAAATTCAGCAAAGAACTCCTCAGAAGTTCACAAAAGGACTTCTCAGAAGTTCCGAAGAGACCAAAAGTTTAGTTGGAACTACCTGGAAGTGCTAGATAGCTGCCCTAAAGTTTCGAATCGAACATTCCAGCATTTCAGAATGAGAACTTCTCAAAGTTCAGGTAGATACTTTTGATAAATTCAGGAAGAAACTTTCCAGAAGTATAGGGAGAGCTCTCTTGTAGTTCAAGCAGGAACTTCTCATAAATTCAGGAATAAACTTCCGCGAAGTTCAGTATATTACTGAAGTTCAGAAGAGAATATCTCGGTAGTTCAGCAAAGAACTTCACATAAGTTCAGGAAAAAACTTCTTACAACTTTAAAGAGATTTTCCAAAAAATGTTGGCGAGTACATACCCAAAGTTTGACAGAAATTTTCCTCGTAGTTCAGGATGGGACAGAAGCTTAAAAAGCAACTATGTTCAGGAAAAACCTTACCAAATGTTTCTGGAGGGTAAGATGCTGACGAAGTTTGATTGCGTGGTACAAGACGATTAAACTTACGTCAAGAAAAACTTTAAACAGCTTT
>JASCZW010013931.1:0-24200 GCA_034211315.2 Aedes japonicus | reverse complement strand
GATTCATTCAATAACAACCTCTTACCTCAACTCACGTTCCTCTGCGGATTTCGCATCTCTACAGAACGTTGTTGCAATCACAACCTTAAAGAGCAACCTACTTCCCGAAACGCGACATCATGTGCGAGGATGGTGTCTTCAAATGCATTCGTTCTAACTCCCCCTTGAGAACTGGTTCTCTAACAGTATTGAAACGGTTCTATTACACAGCTTGGTGGCATGGTACATAGATTTAAAATCCACTCTGATGCCATTGTGCCGGTTCGTTATCCAAACCATCAGCAAACAAATTCGCAAACGAATCAACCGCAGCATACTACCTATTTTACCCACTTAATAAAGATAACGCCTGGTGCAGAGCCGACGAGAGAGCTGAACGCGCGCGGCTCGATACTGAGACACGAACTCGCTCTGCTGTTCCATGCTTTGCGGTGGAGCTTTTTGCTCTTCAAGGACATCTCCATCTTCGCGCTCGCGGTAGAGATACCGACTTGGCACTTAGTAGCCGGCTACAGTCACAGATCGGAAGAAGGAGGTGGGAGCATTTCTTGGTTTACTACTTAGCGACACGAGAAAACTCTGAGAGCAGATCCGACTTTTTCCTTCTATTTCGATCTCACTCTCGCGGGCATGACTTAGCTGTAAGTTCTTCCACCGGATCTAGTGAACTTTGTGCATGTGTGAGAGTACCTCTCTCGCGGGGGTTCAGTAGGATCGAATGAGGCTGGGGCTGGCAAATTTTATGTTTACTATATTTTTTTCGGAAAATAACAACGTTCAGTCACTCTTCGTAGAAAAGGTGCTAAACGGAAAGAGAGGTATTGGCTTGATCTTGGTGGTGGTTTGGCGATGTTCGTAGGAAAGAGCTTTGGTGGCGAGGGGTTGGTTCATGCTAGAATGGGAATTGATTCCGAGGTCTCTGCTGGCTGTTTTTCAGAAAAATCTTAATGTGGAGACTGTTAAGAATTCAGTGTTCCAGTTACGCTCGTCCGAACTGGACTCGCATTCGATCTATTCTTGGTGTTCGCGGATCGGTACAACAAAAAGACATATTTGACTTCTGAACAGGGTGATCGTTGTGTTTAGTAAAGTGATTAAATTGGGGTAGCACATGGTTTTATGAATGAAACAAGTAACGCAACAAGTGTGGTGTATCAACGTGGCCTAGAATTCAGGCTGAACCGGTAACTCAAGTTCCATCGCTAGTAAGTGTGTAAATTTGTGCGAGGACAGATGGCAAGGATTTTCTTCTACTAGTTGTCTATTGATGGAAAACTTGCACAGTGAGTGTTGTACGAAGAGATTCAGAATTTTTGATAGAACAGAATCGGAAGTGCAATAAGTGATAGAATTTATTAGGGTTGAGGCCAAGCAGCAGAAGTACGAGTGCCAAAATGATTACCATGGATGTCCGAGATAACTTTACGGATTTGACATGGGCTTCAAACTATATTATGAAGATGGCATTGGATGAATACCAGGCGGAGCGGAACTGGACGCGATTAATTTATCAGTATTGGGAACTGGTCGAGGAGTTGATTGAGGTAAATGTATTAGTAATTAAGTATATATGGTGAACAATTTGCCTATTTATTGATAATTGATAAAATAACATATAGTTCGACATACACGCTAAATTTCAACTAGACAAATGTTGGTCTTTGTTTTCCGATACAATACACAATAATATCAATTTCATCATTGTATCTTAAAATCATGGAAACTGCTAGTAGATAACGTTGCGCAAATTTTAGATTATAAGAAAAGAGGAAAAATAGGGTAAAATGAACAATTTACTGAGGTCAACCCTAAACGAAACCATCACCATTCGATTCTCCGGACATTTTTACGAAAGAACAGTGCGAGTAAGAGCAATATTACAGGCGCCAATCTTTCAAACCACATCGTATATGAGTTTAGGCATGTGTGAGGGAAAATCGGGTAAAATGGACCACTTCCTGGCATCCGATAAAATGAAAATTTGTTCCAGCTCCAGCTTTTTTCTGCAAATTTACAATGCATTTTGGTTCAATAAAGTAGTACCAGGTTTAGTTTTTGGATAATAATTCTAGTTTGCATCCAAAAGAAGGGAGAATTGGGTAAAATGGGACACTTACTGTGGTCAACAATAAATGACCATTCGATTCTATCTTCATTCTAAATTAATGGGATTTTGGATCCATTTTTGTCCACTGTGCATTGGTGGAAGTTAATTTTTTAGTTGCATATCTTGGGTTCTAAGATGCCCTGAACAACAATTACCTAGTTATCACTATGAAAAATACTTCAACTTAGTTCTCCAATCCCATACAAAGATCCCGAGAAAGTCAACTGAAATCTATAGAAGTAGTTAACATGATGATTTGGAAGGAACTCATAAGACCTAGAAACGGTTTGAGGATGAACTGTACCTTAGGCAAACCTCCAGACGTTTTACTAGGAATCGGTTAGAATTCTAAAAGAAAACACGCTGGATGAATGGTTGAAAATTTACTGAAATAATAAGTAGAAATCCCAAAAAGTCGTGTGAAGTTATCATAGGAAAGAGTTATTCAGATACTCTCCGGAAATTCATGGAATAATATGGATTAAATACAAAAACAGTTCTCCATTAAGTTTCTACGAAAATCTTGTCCAGGTAAAAATCTGAAAAATGCTTCTGAAGAAATTGAAAAATTTAAAAAATCTATCCAAGCAGTTAATGCTTGAAATTTCTGGAGGATATTCACAAAAACTTTTAGAGGAAGGTTTCAAAAGGTTCTGTTGTAATATGAAGGTGTTTAGAAAAAGTTTTCAAGTTTTCAGAGGGACGTTCAAAGGTCTTCATCAGAAAGCATGAAAAGCACAAACTATCGAAGAAACGTCCTTCAGGACATCGGTAATACTTTTAGGGCTCCAAATGGCCCTGTAGCGTAAGCATCGGTTACGCATCTTATGTTTCAAGGTTCCCTGTTTCCTGCTTTCTGACTTCGCCAACAAATCTTCTCAAACAGAGCAACATTTGAAGTGCTCTTTCGCTGAACTTCTAAGATGTTCTGTATACTTCTAGCAAGTTTCATGAAATGCTGTGAAGGTCTCTGAACCTCAGAAAGATGCGCATACTTTTGAAAAGCTTCATGAATCTCTGGACAGTTCTCGGAATTTATGGGAAGTTCTCTACTTTCTGGAAAGTTCCCTGAACATCTTGAGTAGTTCTATGAACTTTTGAGAAATACCCAAACAAATCTGATAAGTTTTCTGAACTTCTGGGAACCTTCCTGAATTGTAGTTACACATAGTTGCCTGAACTTCTGTGAAGAACCCATTAATTTTTGAAAATTCCTTAGACTCATGTGAAGCTTCCTGAATTAATAGAAAATTTCCTGAGTTTCTAGAAAACAATCTGAGTTTCAGGGAAGTTGCCCGAACTTCTAAAACAAACCCTTAACTTCTACGGTGTTCCCTGCTTTTTTTATATTCCCTTAACATCAGGGAGCATGGCAAAACCTCGGGAACTTTTCTTGAATTTCTAAGAAGTATCCGAGCTTCTGATAAGTTCTGAGTTTCTAGGAAGTTCACTGAATTTATACGATATTTTTAGAATTTTTGGGAAGCATTTTCGTTCATCAGTTTCTTTACCTCTTCCGGTGTTGGGGGACGCTAATACTGCGGGCCATAAGTCTTCAGGATAGATTTGCAAAAAAAATCTCAAGGTCACCAACCTTCAAGTTTTCGTCGAGAGAACAAGCTGAGAAACCGTAAACCAACATCCGTTAGGCTGCAGTGTACCTTTGTAACGGACTCAGGTCAACATACCGGGCCCATATGGCAATGAGCTATCTTCTTCAGCAAAGGTGGATTTCTAATCTAATCTAATCTAATCTAATCTCACACTAACGCAGCCAATTGTTGAAAGCATCCTGGAAAATTATGGTTTCTTGAATACATCATTTGTCTTGTCATCGGCTGGGCCAACTGCGTGGTATGTGCCGCAGAGAGGATTCCAAGAAATAGAGCGATTCCAGAAAGATCTAAAATCGCTCTACTACTCTGAATCAAGGGAAGGAAGAAAGCGTTGACCTCCCGTACCAAACGCTTCCATGTAGAGTAACACAGTGTGATAATTTGTACTTTACCGTTGGGAGCATAGATGCTAGAAAGGTTAGTTTATGCTCCTTTTGCCTGTGGATGAACTTTTGGCATTTGAACCAAAAGCCTGACAATATTTGCCAAGGTTATAGCGCCTTATCTCGCTCACTATCTTCTTCAGCAAAAGTGGATTTGCAGAAAAACACTGTTTCATTCCGATAATGAAATCTTTGGGCCAAGTAAACGACAAAAACGCTACTCAAATCATTTAAAAAAGGTGTGAGTATGGTTACTTTCATATGACAAAAAATCCCGATGACTTTTTAAATTCCCGACTTTTCCCCGTTTTTTCCCGAGGATTTTGGATTGCCGCATTTTTCCCGCATTTCCCGAGTCTGTGGCCACCCTGTACGATAAATGCCGAAATTTACCGTACTGAGTGGTTTCAGAAAAGGATGCTTCCGTTTTATAAGCAGCACATGATTCCTCCTTTGTTTTGGCCTGAAAGACCAATAAGAAAGTAAAGGATGCAGAAGGCATGCGTAGGAACTTGATATAATATAAAAAAAAGGTACCGGATACGACTGTACAAGCTATTATCGATGGCGTGAAGCGAAAGTGTTGAGAATTTTACGAGAGAACCTCCAATCATTGATCCAATCTATGTATACTGAGCATGATACATGTATAAAACTGCGCTGCAAATTTGGTTTTCCTCCGATAAACACATGAGAGTTTATAGTAAATTGATTGTGTTGCCATAATTTTGTGTTCGCCCTTTATTACACCATATCCTCGCAAGAATCTCACAAGTTGGTTAAAGCAGATTGCGATAAGCTGGTCTCGTTAATCTGAAGCTGGAATAGAATTATTTCCGAAGAGAATAGAGTATTTCCTTACAAAGTTTGAAAAAATGTTTAATTTGTCAATGAGACTCAAGATGTGCTTATCACTCTGCTGCGTATCTCAAGGATTTTGAGAGAAGTAAAATTATTTTAAAGGTTTGTATCCACGGTAATTTTGAAACATTTAAAAACTATAACTTTAAAATAAATCAGAAAAATATTTCACTCAAACCGAATTGGGTGCCTGTATTTGAAAAGACTATGATCGTTTTTTTACAATTCATAAGCAGTATTCAAAATGGCGACAAATGACAAATTGTTCAGTCGTAATTAAAATCCTGAATTTTAAACAAACGTTTGAATAGATTTTAAACAACTTTCAGAACTGAATTTTTATACTGATATGGCCTGAAATGCAACACCTGAATATTTCAGAACTTTTGTTCTGATATATTCAGGTGTTGCATTTCAGGCCATATCAGTATAAAAATCCAGTCCTGGAAGTTGTTTAAAACCTGTCAACATTTTCTAAGAAAATACCTTGTTTGGTACAACTAACAAGATTAACAAGGAAATTTTCCAGAAAGAGTACCTGCTAAACATATAGCTGCTTTTATTTAGAAGCCATGATGATAGTCATTTATTTTAAGCTAAAACCGTGATATGAAGCCAATAATGTTGATACCGTATCAAAACCTGCCAATTCTTCCAATAGTCTTGTGTTACGCCCAACCGAAAGTTTTTGGGCTCTGATGAAGCGGGATGAAGCAGTGCTTTCGAAAAAGAAACAGGAGGTTAAAATTGCCAAAGATTTCCAACAAATCCGGACCAGAGCTGCCAGAAATGTCACTGATGAGGATGTAAAAATTCTTTTGGCTGGAGTGAAGCGCAAACTTCGAGATATTAATATCAATGCAGCATAACGAAGATGTCGTGTAAATTTCTAAACCATATCAAATTTATTGAATAAATGGTTACATTTGTGCTTCATTCGTGCAAATTATTGCTGATACAGACCTTATAACCTTACGAGAAATTCAGTTCCCAGATTCAACTAATTTTAAACATTCTCGATAAAAGCACTTTTCTGCTACTGCTCAGAGATCTTACTTCGCATCCAAAATTCCAAAGTAACAAAATGAACTACCTTGACTTCAAATAGTCAAACAGATTTTGGCCACATATTGACAAACCCCGTCGTCAACGAATAAATAATGCAAAGCGATATAGCAAACAATCAGTTACGAAAATTTCACATTGACCGTTAGAACTGAACTCGAAGTTACCCTGACTGCTACCGGTACGATAATCCGTCCTCACATTGCTCGCATTTTCTTCGCACGGCTGAATGTCAATGTCATGGTTATATCATTTCTGATCCGTACCAATGACGACGCACAATCGGGGGTGGCAGGCTTGTGGTGCGGATCATTTAATGGAAGACAGCTTTATGATCAGTGGCTCATTGCTATCAAGACTCCGCAGTGGTCTATCGTACACACATCAGTATCACGCTATACCGGGGTTTCAAACAGTCCACCATGTTGCCCTTGAGACGGATCCAAACACATCACTGCGCCACGCCATACCGAATCGAATGAAAACTGGAACTAGATGGTTGCATTTTTCGCCATGTCTGTACAACGTTATTTTCCACCATCAACTATCGTGCTCCACATTGCTGCCGACAAGGTATGCCGATATGTAGCGCTGCGGTGACCACACTGGCTAGCTGGTGGATGAATCAACCACTCGTGATCTTGAACGTGAAAAATCATCAACCCTTTACTCGGAGGACCTTGATGTGATGGTTTTCTGCCGAATGAGGAAACCGCAAAGCGGGGAGATGATCTTACGAAAGCTCGAATCAATTATTTGTGGAATTTTACAGATCCAGCCTCGTCCATTGTAGTCCCATCGTTGGATTGGGAGGAAAATTATGATCATCGTACGGACCTTCCCTCTCGATTTCTGTCTAGGTCACTCCCGGGGTGACATTCGCGAGTGAGGTGAAAGGAAGTTCCATGCTGCAATAATCGACCTTGCCGCGGAATCGGCGTGTGCTTGAGTGCAAAAGTACGAATGAAATAATATTCGTTTCCCTGTTCTTACGAAATATCCTTCTGTCTGGTGTCTCAGGTGCACTGTCCGGTGGGAAGGTTCTTGATTTTTGCCTTACAATCGGTACCCGCAGGGGTAATTTATGAGACTATTATGATTGCGAGGGAAAAAGGGGAGCATACTTCGTGGATTTGCTTTAGTTTGAATGTTATTGCATCGGGCGAGGAGATTGATGTGATGCTAGGGAAGAAGGATGCGAGCTTGGATTGGTGCGACTGGTGGTCATTATTAATAATGGGGCATGATTTTAATCTTATGAGTTTTAAATTGAACTTTATGTTGCAATTCTCATTTGTTTATAGGTTGCGATGGTGCATGGTTTTTCATAATTGTGAAATCCCAGTCTTTTGAATGTGAAATCAGATGCAGAAATGATGCTTGCCTTCGAATATAATATCGACGTTCACTTCGTGTTGGTTTAATAAATGAATGAAAAACAAAGCATTTTAATAATTAATATGTCCTCCTTTGGCCTTCAAAACCTGCTGCAGCGCTTTGGCCTGATCGTCACCAGGTTTTTGGGTGCTCGTGGATCCAGTTCTTCCCAGACGTGGGCTCCAGGGCTCGAAATGATTTTGTGTTGGTAAAAGCAGTTTTGTCAACCTGGCTCCAAAGATCGCCCACGATTGGGGTTCAGGATTTGTGGAGGCCAATTTTATTCAGTGTTTCAATTGCGAAATTATACCTAGCTGCTTTTTAACGGTCGAACAACTGTTTTTCGGTGGTCTCGTGTAGGTACTTCACCTGCCGGTTGAGCTCATCCCATAACAATTCGATCAGGTTGACGTCAGGTGATTGTGAAACTAATCCATGATTTTGAGCACACCTTCCTCTTCCTTGTACCGTAGATATTTCATGCATAGATAGTAGGTGTACTTGGGTTCATTATCTTGTTGATAAATGAATCCGTACAGTGATAATATTAATAAGCTTGCGGAACTTGGTCCAGAGTATTTAGATGTGGCCAAATTCTCTGGTTGGTCTAAGGCATGATGTTCTTAGATCAATATTCGAAATCGTGATTTTTGCGCCGTCGAACGGTACAAATATATTGTCCTCTTCGGATGCATACTGGAACCGTTTCAGAGATCCTTTGTGCCCAGATTGGACAATTTATAAAAATCCGGCCAGCATGTCATTTGCAAAATTTATACGTTTCATTTGAGACAAAGATTGAAAAACCGTCTAAAAAATAAAGTGTTGGGTGCGTGTCAAAGTCTTGGGTAATTTTTGACCCTGAATGCACTATGTGTAACTTTTTTTTGTAGTGTCACCTGTAGAGGTCGCTGAAAGCTGTAACTGCCCGAAATACGTTTGTTTATAAAAGTTAGCAAAAGCCAAAAAAATTCATATCTCTAGTTTATTCCGTTTTGACGTTAGAGCTTTCTTGAGATGTTGGTTGGTCAAAAACGACTCCAATGCACAAAAAAGGTTAAACAAGTTTCTTCTCGCGAATCATCATGGTCTAGTGAGACCATCGACGGATACAATAATTGCTCTTCTCAAATGTATAGGATCGAACCGCAAACAAGGGAACGTCCATTAATTACGTCACGCAAAAATTGACTTTTTATCACGGTTTTTGTATGGACCTTCAAATTTATTTTGTATGGATCGTCACGTTTTCTCAAACCCCCTCCCCCCCCTACTGCGTGACGTAATTAATGGACCTTCCCTAAGAAATATTAACAACTCCTCGTGATTGCGCTTTGTTTTCAATTACATATTGAGTCGATATAAATAGCAGATCTGTCAATCATTCATGCAACCACCAGAGAGACAGTTCTTTTTTATTTGTTACTAGCTGAACCTGGTGCGAGCCCCTTGCTACGCATGCAACTTAATTAATGAAAATTTGATAGAATTTTATGTTTTTTTTTGGGAATGAGTTTTGTTAAAATGTTTTCTTTTGCTTGTGTGTGTAATTTCTGCAAAATTGAACGTAGGTGTGTTTTTTAATTTAACCTTCGGATCGTTAGTTTGCACCATGGTTTTTTTTTCTGTGTAGAAGAACTTCATATACATAACAGTTATATTTAAAGTTCGCCGTATCCTGTCAATTTGAACTAGCACTGAGAGTAACTTAAGCAATCTCGAATTCTTTACGAAGAAGGGGTCAAAACTTCTATCAGAATATGCTGCCTAGCAGAGAAATACGCATTTTGTGTTTTTTACCTGGATAATTCTTATGTTTGGTTGAAATTTATGTTTCATTTGTATCAGAGTCCTGTCTCTAGATTAAAATCCTGCCTCCAAGAAGCATATGGGGATATGCCATATTTGGTTCCATTTGCTTGACTAGTTCTCGAGTTATGTAGAAATTTGTGTTTCATTTATTTGAGAACCCCCCCGCATTCCTTCTTGATGGAGAAGGAGTCTCGAACCGTCATAAGAACCTTCTTGAGCCCAAAAAACTTCTGCATACAAATTTTCATAATAGTAGGGATAATTCTTCCAAAAACCCGCATTAATCCACCGATGGTGAGACTGAACCCTTCTTACACTTCACCAGAATTACGAACTCAAATGTGGCCAATATAGTACTGGATACATATTTTCATCAGAAATTCCTAGAAGATCCAGGAATATTCAAACATTTAGTTTATAAAATGAACTACATATTTGTCAATCCTGAACATATGGTTTATCGAAGTGATTAAAATATTGACATTAATATATTTAACGACCTATTATATAAAGAATAATTTACACAAATATTAGAAATTTCGTATATTTAGTCCACAGAATGAATTTTGATTATCAATACGGAATCAAGATGCTTAATGAATACTTAATACGAAATCGTCAAAAATGTGTAGTTATAGTAAATGGAAACTTTTTGTAATTTTCGAATATACTCGTTGCAATTCAAAACCACTCGAGCCAATCGATCCTGAATTCTATAGAGTCGCTTAGTGTGGCTAGTCCGCTGTAAGTGCTATACAATGCCCCAGATTTGACACAATAGAATGCAAGCGGCATCGATAGGTGTGAGTGGTACTGTTTGGTTTTGAACTGCAACGAGTTTATTTTCATCTCACAATTATGTGCTCTCAGGTATTGTTTTGCTCATATCTCCATGAAGGATTATTCAATCATAATGAAATTTTGACCAGTTATTTGGAGATATCATAGCTTTAATTTGGTACCAACAAAACTAAAATCGGTACACAAATAGCTCAGTATGTAATCGGAGACTAAACTGTTTGATTACTATTATAATAGGCCTTCAAGTATTGTTTCGTTCATATCTTCGTAACGAAATGTCCGAATGAAAAAAAATCAATAGCGTTCTATGGGATTGTTGTAGCTTCCATTTGCCGTCAACAGAACTGAAATCGGTTCACAGATGGCTGAGAAACCGATGTGACATTATTTGTAACGCACACACACACATACACACACACACACACACACATACATACATACACACAGACATGTACTCAGTTCGTCGAGCTGAGTCGAATGGTATATGACACTCGGCCCTGTGGGCCTCGGATAAAAAGTCGAGTTTTCAAGCGATCTTAATACCCTTCTATTGATGTAAGAAGGGTAAAAAGGGAGGGGTTTCGAACCACCGTAGAATATTTTTTTGCCTTCAAAAACTTCGACATGCCAAATTTGGTTCCATTTGCTTGATTAGTTGTTAAGTTATGCAGAAACTTCTGTTCCATTTGCATGAAAGCCATCCCTTCCAGGAAGGGGTCTTAAACCACAATTGAAAAGAAAATAACCTTCAAAAACCCCCACATGTCAATTTTGGTTCCTTTTTCTTGATTAACTCTCGAGTTAAACAGAAATTTGTATTTCATTTGTATGAGGGCCCCTCCTCCTTAAGACGGGGGAGATGCCTCGAACCATCATAAAAACAAAAAAATCCTAGGTAAAAAATTTCATAAAGGTAGGGATAATTCTCATGTTTGGTTGAAATTTGTGCTTGATTTGTATGAGAGTCCCTCTTTTCAGAGAGAAAAGGGGTCCCAAACCACCGTAAAAACATTTCTCGCCTACAAAAACTTTTCCATGCCAAATTTGGTTCCATTTGCTTGATTAGCTTTCGAGTTATGCAGAAACTTCTGCTTAATTTGTATGAGAGCCTCCCCTTACAGAACAGAAAGGGGTCTCAAACCACCATAGAACAATTTTTTGCCTCCAAAAACTCGCACATACTAAATTTGGTTTTCTTTTCTTGGTTAGTTCTCGAGTTACGCGATTTTTTTTCCATTTTGTGGAAAGAAGAAGATTTTCAGATTTTCAGAAGATTCATTTGTATGGAAGCCCCCTTTCTAGAAAAGAGAGGGGTCTCAAACAACCATAAAAATATTTCTTGCCTCCAGAAAACCCCACATGCCCAAATTGGTTCTATTTGCTTGATTAGTTCTTGAGTAATGCAGAAACTTCTGTTTCATTTGTATGAGAGCCTCCCTTTCCAGAAGAGAGAGGGGTCTAAAACTAGCATATTTACTTTTTTTTCTTCCAAAAACTCTCGCATGCTAAATTTGGTTTCATTTGCTTGATTAATTCTCTATTCTCGACAGACAGACAGACAGACAGACAGACAGACAGACAGACAGACAGACAGACAGACAGACAGACAGACAGACAGACAGACAGACAGACAGACAGACAGACAGACAGACAGACAGACAGACAGACAGACAGACAGACAGACAGACAGACAGACAGACAGACAGACAGACAGACAGACAGACAGACAGACAGACAGACAGACAGACAGACAGACAGACAGACAGACAGACAGACAGACAGACAGACAGACAGACAGACAGACAGACAGACAGACAGACAGACAGACAGACAGACAGACAGACAGACAGACAGACAGATAGACAGACAGACAGACAGACAGACAGACAGACAGAACAGACAGACAGACAGACAGACAGACAGACAGACAGACAGACAGACAGACAGACAGACAGACAGACAGACAGACAGACAGACAGACAGACAGACAGACAGACAGACAGACAGACAGACAGACAGACAGACAGACAGACAGACAGACAGACAGACAGACAGACAGACAGAACAGACAGACAGACAGACAGACAGACAGACAGACAGACAGACAGACAGACAGACAGACAGACAGACAGACAGACAGACAGACAGACAGACAGACAGACAGACAGACAGACAGACAGACAGACAGACAGACAGACAGACAGACAGACAGACAGACAGACAGACAGACAGACAGACAGACAGACAGACAGACAGACAGACAGACAGACAGACAGACAGACAGACAGAAAATTATATTTTAGTTATTTGAATTCAGATTATCACACAATATATTGTTTTTATGTACAATCGTAAAATATGTCTCAATATTTACCTTAACATAAAGTTTATATCCTGGTGATTTCTTCTGATTTTCGTGAGTTTATTACTTAATAATGTTTTTAATTCTATCAATACCAAATGTAGCAGGCCTCCTAGGCCCTCTCCAGATTTTTTGCTTGCTACCGTGTGTTCCTTGGTTTTCATTTTAAAGTAACCTCTGAGTTGGATTCACATTCATCAAAAAATCAAGCCCTTATAAGTTAGATATAGCATATCAATAATTTTACAGTTTATTTTAATAATAATAATTTCTCACATACTCAATTCTGGACCTGGAAATAATATACTTTTGATCGGTCAGTATATCTGTTTGTAAATTCCTTTCTTGTAAAAAACTTTCTGAACAAGAATGACGATACTTCTAAATCAAATCAACCGGTTATTTGTGAAAGGTTAGGTAAACGACAAAGCAGTTCATGGAAACCATCCATAATTTCAATCTCACTGGCTGGGTATTAAAGGATCTTAAATTGACACGGTCATTTCGATAATTATAGGAAGCAATTTCGTCAAATGTTGAATCACTTTAATTTAAGTAAATGTAACTGAGATTGACATGATGATGATGATGATTATGATGATGAAATACTACCATCTATTGTGGTAAGGTTACTCCATAGCAGTGGAATAATCTGAAAAACGATTTGATAGAATCCGGATTGTTGTTTGTGATCATCATCCTGTAAGAAACTCCAAAAACGTTTTGAGCGGGCCCGTAAGCAGAGACGCTTACGGGAAACCCGCGAATAAGGGAAGAGATCCTCCTTCCAAAAGCAAGTTCACACTCATAGCACTAGTATTGAATCCTCGATTGACAGAATAAACCGAATAGATGGGATCGAAGAGCCCGACTTCGGTACGTGAAATGTTAACAATAGGGAGGAGGTAGATCAAAAATAGCTACTTAAATTACATGGATGTTTTGTTGTCAAGTGCTGTATAGCTATTATTTCCTACATTAATTGTTATGTTATGTATTCTCCGGGCGAGGAGTAACGATTATGATGTAGAAGGAGATGATCACCATGAGGCACCAAGAGTGAACAACAATGTTTTTGGCTAGAATGAAAGATGTGAAGAGAAAGTGTTGAAAGTTCCGTGAGAGTGTGGCAGGTAGGAAAATTAACAGATGTTTTTGAAAATTGAGCGAAAGGGCATGTTTCCAATGGTACTCGAACCATGGACGTCAATCTTTGCCTAACATCCCTAACAACCTATCCCGCAGTCGCAATTTCACACACCAAGTCTCCCAAGAAGGTGCTGCTGTGGCTGACAATCCGCGAGAAGGAGATGTCAAAGCCGCTATTCTTTCGCTCCGGGCTGGCCGCGAACGGGGAAATTTATAGTACGAAATGCCTGCCGGAAGTTGCGTCGTTCATCAAGAAATCAAGCTTAAATAATTATCGTCCACGGGAGATTTATCAAAAGCAATTATCTGTCTTAGTTTTTTTTTATCACCATCCGAAAAAAGTTCATATTTTTTAATGCTAACGTTAGCTCTTAACAGAGTAATATGAAAATCAATACAAATGTGACACACTATGATAATTGTTCTCATATTTTCCGGCCGGCATTTAAATTACGATAGGATAGCAGTAGCAGTGCTAAATCTGCAAAATCACGGTTATCCTTTCGAGACTCTAGATGCTGAAATCAGGCGTGGGTCTTGAAGAAGCACTTTCCTTCATTATTCTTCATGGTCGTTGGTACAAAATACTCATTTCGCCATGAAATCATAAAACGTGCCCCAAAAACATCCAAACGAAACCAGCCAACTATTGTAAATATTCTCAAGAAGGTTTCCATATAAAGTCAATAAGCTTCAGCTTATGTCCGTGCAATACACATCCATCATTTCCAGACCATAACTCTGCAGGAGGGATTCTTTTCTATTCGGTTCAATGGAAAGAAGTTGATCCGATTAATCATTGACATCAATCAAATGGGATCTGCATGAGAAAAGATGCCATCCATGCAGCCAGTACAATAGGTACCTACGCAACTGATACACTGGGAATCAATTTCAGCATATACAGGTCCGACTCGATTATCGGTTATGAACATTTTGAATATTTTATCAGCATGACTAACAGTGACGAAAAAAAAATGAGCGAATATTTGGGAGTAATGTAGCAGCTACAGAATTATTTTCGGTCCATCTCTGCCATCAATAACAGAAGCAACCGATATGTAGATTTTGGTGGAGAAGACAAGAAGAGCATCAGTGATGCTTTCAGTGTATTTCAGTTTTACCATTGGGTGCCAACAGTCTTCCGTGAAACGAAAAAATATTCCCATTGCATGAGCGGTTCTTAAACGCTTGTCAATTGCGATTCACTTTCGGAATTTCATAAAAAGTGAAATCTGAGTGAGCTATTATTTGGAGTTATTTGCATTATTTGCAGTTATTATTCGGAGCTTTCAATTTATACACTAACATCGATTCTGAAGTACTTTGCATTAAGACTCCTGCGATAAAATAAAGAATACATTTTTTAAACTCGTCCGAAGCATCTTCGTTATATTCTAAATGGGATGCGACCAATTGATTGAGAAACCCTGTGATACATCCTACATACTTTTAGACAGCTCTTACTATGAACATCATGCTTAGCGTAGAGTTTTCCTTTACCAATTTTCAAAGCTGACCTACAAGTTCTGTGAAACATCAGCTTCGATTTAAATGAAATTGTTCGTTTTCCGTTCACCATTCCTCATCAAGTGGAGATAAAGAAACCCCGTAGGTTGGGTGTCAAGTTCATACTGCTGCAATGAAAATATCAACGCTTTTCCCTGAGCAGCTAACATTTCGAAATGGGTAGGTATGGCTGCATATTAGACTGATGCAATTACTGAAGTTTTCATTATAGAGTGTTGGAAAGATTTTAAAACCGTTTCTGATGTGCTTACTAAATTACTTTGATTGGATACTGGATTTAACCCTTTTGATTAGAGGGATACGAAGCGAACATTTTGAAATTTGCTCCAGTCTAATGTACATATATCACTAAAAACCGGCGAAAGGAGAGAGCCGAAAATGGATTGGATCGAAATCCTTCGCCTGCTTGTAGGATTGTTGTATATCCATATGATCTCGTCGGTGGCTTTGAACTGAAAGCTATGGTCATGTTCACATTGCTTCCAAATCCCCTATTTGTGAGATGGTTGGCTTGGGAAGGATACCGTACACAGCATTTACGCATTTTTTTTATTCTGAAGACGGTTTTACCTTTCCGCTGCCATCTTTGATGTGTGCGACGTAATTTTTTCGGTTCTCAACGTTGTTTCGGGTTGATGTGAAGTTTCTAATTTACTTAAAACGAATGCCTTGTTCAGACTACAGAGTTATAAAATGTTGTTATAAAGAGTGTACCGTTTAGAATCCGCACACACTCAAATTGCGCTAACTTTTGATTCGTTGGGTAAAATTTATTGAAATTTTGCGTAGACATAGTTTAATGTGAGCTGATTTTATCAGGTACACGCTAAGCTCAGTTTACCCATAATCGCAGAAAAGTGCACATACTCATTTATGGGTAAAGTTGCCTTTACCCATATTTGAGTAAATTTGTATGGGAAAAAATACTCATATATGGGTAAGTAGTACCGTACCCATAAATGGGTATGTGCATTTTTCGCGATTATGGGTATTCTTCACCCATATTTGGGTAAACTGATCTTAGCGTGTGTAGGCAAAAAAATCAAAATGGCGACGAAAGAACAGTGCGTGCGCGAAAAAATTATGCACGAGTGTTTTGAGAATAAGGATCTTTCCCATGGTGCCATTGGAAAAAAGTAGGGAACCGTGAATTCCACGGTATTTGGTATAATAAAACGGTTCGAAGAACTGGTGATCGTAAGCGACGATCCGGAAAAAAGCCGTCAGGTCAATGAGAACAATTACAAACGCGTGGTTGGGGCCGCCAATCGGAAACCGAACGCCTCGGCTGGAGATGTGGATAAACAGTTGCATGTGAGCAAGACTTTCGTGCAGAATACCAAAACACGAGCAGGGCTACGTACGTTGAAGGTACAGAAGTTCCAAAACCGTGACGAGAAACAGAATACGGTCGCAAAAAGCCGTGCCCGGAAGTTGTACGAACAGAACTTAACGAAACCACACTGCTGCGTAATGGATGACGAGACATATGCGACGGCGGACTTTAACCAGATTCCAGGAAATCTTTGTGTGACGGCCAACGATAAGTGTGATGTTCCCGAGAACTTTCGGACACAGAAGATGTCGAAGTTTGCCAAAAAGTTATTAAGCGATTTGTACTTGCGAAAGGTGGAGTACACCTTTCGTTACCACAAGCACCACAAATGGATAGGTGTATTTGGAAGAGTTTTTTCAAAAGCGGCTTCTCCCTCTCATGAAGATTTACGACAGTCCGACGATCTTCTGGCCGGATTTGGCATCATGTCACTATACAAAGGACGTGGTAGAGTGGTATAATGCGAATGATGATGATTTCATGCCGAAAGAGCAGAACCTTCCAAACACTCCGGAACTTCTAAAATGACCTAAAGTGGTCGAAAATTCTGACTTTTAGCGTTACATAATAAATGGATGCCGCCTTAGTAGAATCGATAGATATTTTTCGAGTTAGGTTGCAGATGCTGGAATCTGTAATGAAACAGTAAAACCACTGGATCAATTTAGATGGTCGGTTCTATAACCATTACTCTGTTGTTTTGTGACTAATGGACATGAACGGTTTTGTGTAAAGAATTGTGGTGTACTATGGACTATTTTGTAAAAATCCTTTCGGTCATGGCGGTTCTGCATCCTGCCCGCACAGAAAAAAATAATTAATTTTAACAAGCGTGTAAAATATCCTCTCGTTTAAATCCAAGCTAAAGGAGACGTAAACAACGAAATTGTTTACAACTTTTCATGTTCCATATAACAATATTGGCAATCTTTCTTACAACAGGCTGGATTCAGGCGTTATTTGGCTTAAATTTACATGAAATATCCCATTATTTTCAGGCAAATCTAGCATTCCCTTTATGTGCATTAGATAACGCAGAAAATTCAATGTTTGTTTTCATCTGTGCGGAAGAAGGTAGGAAATATTAAAGCTTTCGAAATATTAAGCCAAATTAAATATTTATATAAAACTAGCTGACCCGGCGAACTTTGTTCCGCTCTAACCAATTTTTATGATTCAAATAGTTCCAAGCATTTATGTTTTAATATTTTTTTTTGAGTAGTTTTAAACCATGCTTGGCTTGTTTATTACCTAATTTTTTATTTATCGTTCATTCGCGATAGAAAACAGATTATGACACTCAAGTTTTTTTTTTTTTTAAGTTTTACATGAAACACTTTTTGTTTGAACTCGGAAGCTAAATTGTTTAAAATAAGTGGAATTCTTGGAATGAACACTTCCTCGCCCTTGAATTTTCCTTTGGGTATTATTGCTTGAATGACATTAGTCTTGAGTTCCTTTACGACCAAGATGAATTACACAATTTCAGTCGTAAATTATATGCAATTTAAGTCGTAATTTATATGCAATTTCAGTCGTAAATTATATGGTAGTAATCCTGGTTAATCTAATTAATTCAGGAATTCGGTTGGATAATTGGTTGCTTCGTCCGGATTAGTCACATAATCAATTAAGTTGATTGAACGTTATTGTCCAGAAAATTCATTTTGAATTACGAAATTCGAATCATTGACATTCATATTTGTCGCTGCCAAAATCCCACGTGCACTCAACCAATTCTCATAATTTTGGACGATTTTTGGGAAAACACTCGTAAGGAGTATAAATTCGGAGGGAACGAAATCATTCCGGTGGAAACGTCAAGAGGTATTTTTTCATTCCCAATCACCAACAATAATTGTCAATTATTGATTAGAAAAAAATCTCGGCTCACGGCAGTCGTCAACTATAGCGTCTTTACATATCGCCACAAATTAGAAAGCTTAAAGCAAGCGTTGATTTCATCCGCTGCCGTGATCGTGATGCCGAAAATCACCTACCAACAAAATCATGGCGCCTCCAAAAGGTCCCGTGTTACTGCGCAGATCTTGCAAAGTTCGATCGAGTGCATCCAATGTTCGTTTGTTTGTCATTATGCATTCGTCCAAGATGACGATCTTACAACACTGCAACACTTTCGCCATTGCCGAATTCTTCCGAATGTTGCATGTCGGTTTGCCAGTCAGTTGGAGATTCAACGGCAGCTACAAGGCAGAATGAGCCGTTTGACCGCCTTCCAACAATGTGGCTGCAGTCCCTGAAGAGGCAACCGCAAGCGCAATTTCTGATCTTCAACACACTGAAGCCAATAGTAATGAAATAAGGTTCTTTTTGCCAGTTCCGCCAGGTGCATCGATGAAAAATATGCCCCAATTGGGTCGTCAATCGCATTCATCCAAATGACATAAACGTCCTTTTGCTGAGGAGTCAACAACGATACGTTTGTTCGAACCACCTGTCTCAAAGCGTCTTGATCGTATTCTTGTTCACGCTCCAACTCTCGATTGAATGCATTGTGCATTGCACGATTTGGTGTTCAATTTAGGTGTTGAAAAAACTGCAAAGTCGTGGTAGGTGGTCAACTGGCTCTATTGGCTGCGTTTGCTTCCGTAAAGTAGATACGTTATCCATTTTCTGAGTGGACAGTCAAAAAGATAACAATCAGGTAGCGTTCGTGAATCGGGAATGAGAAAATCCGGCATATCGCCTCATTACTACTAACGCAACGGCCCAATTGATATCACGTCCCTATGTCGTAAGCATCCGGAGCAGCAATCCCGAAAACTGCCGTATTGCTGCCCTTGTTCACATATTTGCAAACGTACTTAAATGAATTGGCCTGGTCTCAAGTACTGAGATATTTCCGTCCATTTCGGGTTCCAGAAATCAAGCTGAACAATGCATTAGGTCCTAGTAACATTGAAGGCTCTCTTCGTCGACTTTCTCTTTGCGTTTCTACGGTTATGTAAAACACGTTCAAGTATTTTCAACACACAGTACGGTAATATAAAGTGTGATTAAGGATCCAATACGTCAAAAACATCTGCAGATCGTTTAATAAACAAACTATTAACGAAAGAGAAAGTCGACGAAGAGAATCTCTCAATGTTACTTAGGACCTAATGCATTGTTCAGCGAATATGATTAATAAGTCTGGACGCCCATATTTCTCATGTAGGCTGCGAAATTGCGCAATGTCAATTCATCTACGTCGCATGTCAAGGATTACTCGATCAAAAAACCATACATTATGTATTGAAAATCTATCATTTTCGAAGCTTTCATTGTTCCCATATTTTTTTTCAACTTTCTCTTTCTATAAATGTTCCTTGGGCTTAGTCGAACAAAACAAAACAAAGGCAACATAAATCGGACAATCCGTTCTTGAGTTATGCGCGGTCTTACGTATGCCACTCTGTTTTATATATATAGATTATTCGCCTTCGTCGGTGGTGTAGTGGTAAGCGTGACTGCTACAAGGCTTCCAAGTGGGCTTGGGTTCAATTCCAGTCGACGTCGGTATTTTTTCTGAAGCGAAAAAATCTGGTCACGTCTTCCTTCGGAAGGGACGTAAAGCCGTTGGTCCCGGCTCAAATTTATGAGTCGATAGGTAGGGTCCAGGTGGTGGAGTCGTCTTCCTAGCGTCGGTGATTGTCACCATGTGAGGCCGAGTAATCATAGGCCGACAGAAAATAAAATAATAATAAAAACATAAATAAAATTATTCGAATAATAAATACTAAAGGCTCGAACGCAGTAATAACAGAAGCGGAACGTTGACGGCGGATGAGCCCATTCTGACTAAACATGCTTGTCGCTTAGAAAACTGAATAGATCCAAGTTGATTTCAATTGGACATATCGACGTCATTTGCGGCAACTGTCAAACTTGCCGTTTCCGTTCCGTTTCCGTCCACATTACCTTTGGGCCTTAGGTATAAAGGGTGTTACAATCAAAATTTGGTCAACTTAAACATACACTTTAATCGTGCAATAAAAAAAATCAAACACTTCTCATTTTGTAGGTGTGTGCAAGCAGAACGATGCCTTTCTTTCGATGTTAACATCTGATTTTTAGTTATCAAAATGTCGTCCAAGCAAGAAGAGTAACGCATCAACATTTTGCTAACTCATCGTGAAAATTCGAACTACTCGCATGCTGAGTTTGTGAAATCGTGAACAGTTGCCAAACCAACTGTCAACAAACTAATAAAAGTATTCCGGGAATGTTTGTCAACAATCAAACAGTCTGAACTAAGAGTAGAAGTCGGAAACCAAAGCGATAACAAAAAAGAGGCCAACGATTTTAAGAACCTCAATCTCTCCGTCCAATATATCGCGAGCAAGTGTACTTACTTTACCTTTGGCTGGCTTAATGTATCTTTAGGACCGGACATACGTCTCAATGTTTCGTAAAAAAAACTCGGCTTAGGTCTGTTTGTCTCCAGCTTCTCGAGCATCCAACACTTCCTAAGTTATGCCCCACTTGGTCTAACCACCTAGACCGCTGCCTTCTTGCGTCTGGCACCGGCTGGTTTCGAGGTTAACACAATTTGTGCGGGATTGTTGTCTGGCATCATTAGTGGTTCATTCTTCTCCTCCATATGTCATTTTCACATACACCGTCAAAGATAATCCTAAGGAAACGTCGTTCGCAAGCTCCAAGTACTTGCAGGTCCTCAACGACCAATGCCCACGCTTCGTGCCGGTCTTATCAGCGTCTTCTAGATTGTACACTTAGATCTGGGGTGAAGTTTCCCTAGCAAAGGAATATAACAAACTGATATCATAAAAGTAACAAATTCTGTTATCCCAGTTATCGTTTTGATTACCGCTGTTATCGTATAATAAATTTAGTTATCACCATTGGCAAATTTTGTTATTATATGTTATCATTTTGAACACACTATTTTTTATGAGCGTTGTAAGTTGAATTGTAAAACTACAAATATTTCCACCATAGTTGAACAAAAAATTTTGCTTTTAATCAAAAATTTTTTTTCAGTTATTAGCATGAGAATTTGATTTCAAATTGGTAACATCATTTGATACTATTTCAATAATTTTGCTTACTATACAGGATTTGTTATCAAGTTGTTCGCAGTGATAACAAAATAAGTTATTATTATGATATTCAACGAGTATTTTTTTGTTATTTATTCTGTTATTTTGGCTGTTTATTCAGCCTGAATGATAACATATTCATTGATCAAAAAATGATAACCTGGTAATAGAACTTGTTATCAACTTGGTATAATCCTTTGCTCGGGTTACCAGACCTTAGGGTCCTTGTGGACCTTGTGGAATCCATAGTAAGCAGGACTTCCGGTTATTGTCCGTCTCCGTCAATTTCTCTGCTTCTTATCCGACGTCTACAGGTACACTCAGTAGCAAAAAAAAAGCCGAGCAAAATTTTGCTCCTAAATAACGCCATGTTCAATGCTCTGTAACTTTGTCAATTATCAATATTTTTGGCTGAAAATTTGAAAACACTATAATTAATGTATAGACCTTATATGACCAAAATTTCATATTGATAGAATTTATAAACTTGAAGTTATCGTAACATATATGAAAAAAGTCATTTTTGGACATAGCAATTTCAAAAATACGTATTTCTGTGAAAACTTTAGGTAGCGTATTAAAAATTCCTCCATAGCTTAAAACAGTACAGAAAATAATGTGGTCAAAATTTGAACTGTTTCCAGTAAGTGGTTTGGACTACAGCTGGCATCAAAGTTGACGCACCAACGTGAGTATTTCCCATTTTCACTCAATATTGGCCTTGCTGAAATATCGGTGCAAAAAAAAAGCCGAGGTGAATTGAACTTATTAATACACATGATTTGTTACGCGTGAAATATCCCAAATAACTAGTGTAAACCACGAGAACTTTTAAAATATGGGATTCAGTATGAATTGGTTTGTGAAAATTACGTATACAGTGTTATACAGTATTATTAATAAAATTCACCTCGGCTTTTTTTGCACCGATATTTCAGCAAGGTCGGTATCGGGTGAAAGGAAATGCTCATGTTGGTGCGTCAGCTTTGACGCAAGCTGTAGTCAAACCACTTGATGAAATAGTTCAAATTTGTCACATTGCTTCTTCTGTACCTTTTAAGCTATGCAGAAATTTTAATATGCTACCTAAATTTTTCACAGAAATACGGATTTTTGAAAGTTACTTTTGTCCAAAAAAATGACTTTTTTTCATATGTTATGATGCTAAATTTATAAATTTCATCAACATGAAATTTTTTCATAAAGGTTTATACATTGTTCATAATGTTGTTAAATTTTCGTACAAAAATATTGATAATTGACAAAGTTACAGGAGGTTGAACATGGAGTTTTTAGCAAACAAAATTTTGCTCGGCTTTTTTTTTGCTACTGAGTGTACACTAATTCATCTACTAACTCAACTTCGTCGATAATCATACTTCTGCCAGTGTGAGCTCTATTGTGCTCGGTTCCTCCTGCCGGCAGATACTAGAAGCTGTGTTCCAATTCGCGAATTAATTTTGGTTTTCACTTAAATTTGACGGATGAAAATAATCGATTAAGTCTGCTACTCTAGCTGACTTATTTCTGACAGACAGCAACTTAGTCTTCGACGTCTGTTCTATATCATCCTGACTATCAGTCGGTGCAGACAATTTGCCAACTTATGTTCTTGTTGTTTTTGAACTGTTTTAAGCTATCCTAAACTTTGTTATCGTGAAAGAGGCGCATCTCCTTCGCTAATGGCTGCTGACACTAACAGGTGTTTCATTTTAAAAATGAGGATTTTCAGTCATCAGTTCAAAAATTTCAACGATTCCAGTATTTTTATTTCTAAAAATAATGTTCCAATAGAACGTCTATGAATATTGGATGAGGGGCCTTGGTCAGCCGTATGACGCAACAGTTGCGATTCTCTCACAAGAGCGCTGGACGCTGACGTCCATCTTTCGGAAATTGCTTCGTATCCTTGGCCGCCAACTGTTTTTGTACACTAGGGCACTGGGGAGCCGGAAACATCCTCAATGGGATGGCACTGGGGCAAGTTGGTCGGGTTCCTTTCTTTCGGCACGTACGGTATCTTTTCTGCTCAAGATACTCCAGCGTCTTCTTGGTGTCAATGGGAAGACGCAACAACGTTTGTGGAACACCGTTTACACGACGATGATACTGGAGTTGCGTAGCTATGGACGATGAAACTACGTCAAGGCAGGCTGCAAATAACTTTTTGGAAAGGATGTTCATTTGTCGTTTGGTATTGTTGTCATTTTCAAGCACATTTACTAAGAAATACATAGTTCAGTACGCTATCTGACCTTTTTTTCAGTTCGTTTATTCATTAGGCTCAGGCGTGTGTAACACTTTTGCGGAGCCGATATTCAATATTGTAATTAACAAGGGTTTTTTTCGATTTTAGTAAAGTGGGGTGCTAATTACTCATGGCTAGCTCGAGGCTAATGGGTAACGGTATCGTTTGAAAGAGGCTAGGCAGGTAACTTATTTCAGGTATTAGTTGCTACTCATGGTTGCGACATCTACCAAATCCTCGATCCCTGTAGTTCCGTTTAAGAACTAAGCTGCAGATGAGTGACCACAGTTTGCTGGGCAAGTACAAGTAGCACGGACACAAAAGGATAGTATAACTGGGACACAATGGTAGGGAGTTCACTAGAGTGGAAGGAAAGAGATGATGACGTTACACTCTTAGATCAGACAAACAAAGGAATTCGTAAATCTGCTTGCATGTAAGATCACGCATTCCCAAAACATCTCTTATCTCGCGGAATGGTTGTCTTCCT
>JASCZW010013930.1:0-24191 GCA_034211315.2 Aedes japonicus | reverse complement strand
TCGACGTTACGTTTGACTAAGTTTATCGAATTCACTAAATCTTGGGTACGCTCTGTCGGTACTTGAAGCAAGGACTAAACAAAAACAAAGGATAACTATTATTGACAACCAATTAGTGGAAATTTTACGATCTTAGAACAGAGCTAAGAGAATAAAATAAAAAATAACAAGAGAAGATGCATATTATTATTAATTATCTAACTAACGGCCCAGTGCAAATAGGGGCAAAAAGATAGGGAGTCATGGAGGGGAAAATTTATCAACATAAGTAAACATGTATTTAAATTTAATCTTATTTCACTTTAATGCAAATTTTAAACGATCCAAAGAAGGCGATACCAAAAGAAATCTCGCTGAAATGAAAGGAAACAGAAAACAAAATAAAAACTACTTCATTTCTGAATCTAAGCGACTTGTTCGATCTTTTCCTAGTCCGAAAGCCAAGTTACACGGAAGTCGAAGGTGAAGAAAATCGATGTAGACGATCACATAAGCCACATAAGCTTGTGTAAACAAATCTCTGGCGTTCGTTTGTGTTAGCTTCTTTCGATTTTTAAATAACGGATTTGTATTGGCTGTCAATTTTTCAATTCCTCTAAGTTTTCATAAGGTTCAAGACGATAAGAGTTCACGGGTGGTGGTCCTTTACCACTATTTTTTGTGGCTAATGTGATGGCTTTTGCTATATGATAGAAGCATGCAGTTCTGCTTCTTTATATAGGGTAAGGAACGACTTACCCCTAAGACTGTTTTAATCAGTTATTTTTTTTTACGACGCTTTTCACTTGGGTAGAATTGTGTCGGTCAAAGTCTTGCTCCAACAGTTCTCAATTTCTACACATTTCTCTTTTTCCTTCTTACTCCTGCAGTTTCTCTTATTCAGCTACAATTTTTCAGCTTTCCTTCTTTTGCTTCTCCTTCTAAACTCTCTTACTCTCTTCTTCGACTTTTCTGTTTCCGTGTCACTTCTTTTTCTGCTTTCTTCCTTCACTTTTCTCCTTCCGTTTCTTTCTTTCTATTTATCGTTCTCCGCTTATATTCCACCACTTCTCTTGTTTCGCTTGTTAACGTAGACTACGTTTTTCGACAAGGGTAGGATGTCAAACGAAAATCTGTAATTAAAAACCGTCACGAAATATTGTTACAAATTGAGCGCATATAACTCGCTCAATCATCCATAGATTTTCTAGATGTCTACATCAATAGGTTGGAAATTTTAAAAATGTATCTTGCAACAACTGTAAACTATGGAAAATAGCGCAAATAAAAGTTGATGTCATATAATATTGTTTTTCAGACTAAATTTGCTAAATGCCGTGTACTTTTCTATCACGGATTTCAAATGTGAGTAAAGAAGTGAGGGTACACTGGCGAGCAGCCATTGGCGAGATAGCCGATGGCTCAGTGGGCAGCCAGAGGTGGCTAAAATAGTTTTAGTTTTCTCTCCGTTGCATACCTTAAACACTATGTACAATTTCAAAAACAGCTCGGATTTTTTTACGATTACCATTTTTATATGCTCAAGATTTTTAAATTTCGCAACTTAAAGGAGGATATATTTTGCGTACAAATTAATTCTTCGGTGTTGGGACTTGAATAATCATGTTTTTTTTTTGGGTGAAGGACATAATCAATCATAATGTTTTGAAATGAAAGTATCCTCTTTTTTTTTCCTTTAAATTTTCAGCCCTGGGCTGGTTCATCTCCCATCGTAGTCACTCAAATACCTTTTGGGCATTTTCGTCCGGGGGTGAGATTCGAACTCGTGACTTTGGCGTGCAAAGTATGGATGTTAACCTTAACGCCAGAGTCGCCCCGAAAGTATCCTTCTTATCAACATGAAACCCTAAAAGGTTTTGGTCTGCTAGAACCAAAGATGTGAAGAGATTGATAGGTCCGTTAGAGTACGGCAGGCAGTGAAATTAATTAGAAGCAGTTGAAGCAGAGGGCATTTAAAAGGCCGCATGCGATCAAGCACACAATCTTTAACCTGTGCGAGATAGGCAAGAGAGGAACCTAAAGCCTAAAGTTGACCTAAAGCATTCTATGTTTACAAAAAGTTTGTTATGAAGCTCTTGTAATATTCAAACAGACCTCACGTTAAGTCATCATTTTTAATGTTTAGAAAATTAGCGAAAAGTTTTTTGAGCCTTGACATTATTCTATTCTTCTATTGATATCGGATCCTAAATATGAACAAAAGTTGTCATTTTTCAATGTCGTTTTAGTTCTATGTAAATCATTCATAAATGCTCAATGTTGAGAAAGGTCTGTGTGTGTGTGTGTTTTTTTTTTTTTTAGACGGGATGGAAAATCTGCAACCAGACACCTGAAGAACTCAGGGTGTGGGGATGAGGGTGCCAACTCCTCGACCCACTAAAAACCCACCCGTGCCTTAAGCCCCGGCCCTCCCCTGAACCACCTTTCGGTATTACTTCGGGGAGGGGGCTCTTGTGCTTGTTCAGCACCCACTATGTCTAACTACTTAGGACTTTAGTAGTTAGGTGGTCCCTGCGACCTGCCTTTGGTCGTTTCGCCATTTTTGTTGGAGATCGAGGACGACCTGGGAGGCTGCTACGCATACCGCGTCCCAGATGTCCCGGTCCTGACACATCCTCGGGACCAAGTTGTCCGGAGTCGTGTCGTGACCGCTTACGGCAAACATGCCTGATCTCGCGCCGTCGAAGCGAAGACATGCGAAGAACACATGTTCTGCAGTTTCCTCAACTCCCGCGCATTCGCTGCATGCAGAGGACTGTGCATGCCCATATTTGTGTAGGTATTGTCTAAAACAGCCGTGGCCAGACAATATCTGCGTTAAGTGGAAGTTCACCTCTCCGTGTCGCCTACCGACCCACCCGGTTAATTCCGGGATTAGTCGGTGGGTCCACCGACCTTTGGTGGAGTTATTCCATTCCCTTTGCCACTTAACCATGGAAACGGCTCTAGTGGTCTTTCGAATACCTCTTGTTCCACGTTGTTCGAAGCACTCTACGTCCTCTTTTATGACCATGCCTATTGGCATCATCCCCGCTAGGACGCAGACCGCGTCGCGCGATACCGTTCGGTAAGCACTAACCACTCTTGGGCACATGAGCCTGTGCGTACTCTCTAGCTTACTTACGTAGCTCTTGGTACTCAAGGCGGTGATCCATGCCGGCCCGCCGTACCTAAGTATGGACAGGGCGACGCTGGCCAGGAGTTTACGCTTACTCCCTTGCACCGCCGAGCTATTCGACATCATGCGGGATAATGCCGATATAGCCATTGAGGCTTTCTTGCAAGCGTAATCGACGTGACTGACAAAGGACAGCTTGTCGTCGATCATGACCCCAAGATACCTCAAGAACCTCTTCGATTCTACTGTGCAGTTACCTGCACTGATCGTCGCATGTTGCTCCGATTTCTTATTGTTCACCACCGTGACCTCAGTCTTATGGTGGGCTAGCTCCAAGTGCCTGGAGCTCATCCATCTCTCCACAATGCCAATGGAGTGTGAGGCCGTTAACTCGACCTCTTGGATGGATTCACCACATATCTCTAGGGTAATGTCGTCTGCGAACCCGACAATCTTTACCCCGCTCTGGAACTCAAGCCGCAGTACCTCGTCGTACATCGTGTTCCATGCACCGGACCCAGGAACGAACCTTGTGGGACGCCTGCGGTGATCTGTACACGTTTCTGGCCTGCCTCTGTATTGTATACCAGTACGCGATTCTGGAAGTAGCTTCCGAGAATCTTCTACAAGTACCCAAAAACCTTTAAGTGCTGGAGCGAATCGGCGATAGCCACCCAACTGGCGCTGTTGAAGGCGTTTCTCACGTCCAGGGTGACCACTGCACAGTAGCGTACTCCTCGCCTCTTGCGCTGGATTGCCACCACAGCCGTCTTGGTGACGGACAGGATGGCATCCACCGTCGACTTCCCTTTGCGGAAGCCAAACTGATTGTCCGACAGACCGCCTGTACCCTTCCGTGTACGTTGTCAGTCTGCTGCGGATTACCCTTTCGAGCACCTTACCCGCTGTATCCAACAGACATATAGGTCTATATGCCGATGGATCTCCTGGTGGCTTCCCTGTCTTTGGTAGCAACACAAGGTTCTGAATTTTCCAGGCGTCCGGGAAGACGCCGTCGTCCAGACACTTTTGCATCACCACTCTGAACATTCCGGGATCCAGCAAGATAGCCGTCTTGATGGCCAGGTTCGGGATACCATCAGGTCCCGACGCTTTGTTCACCTTTAGCGACTTTGCTATCGCAATGAGTTCCTCATTCGTCACCGTCGCCTCGTCGCCGGCCGTCGCTGTGCCGTCCACCCTTCCGTCTTTGAAGCGCCAGGTGCCGTTTCGCCCGGGGACTGCCTAGCCCGCTTGGAGGTCCCTGTCCCCATGGATAGGGTGGACTCTCCGACGGAGACGGATACGTCCGTCTGCGTCTGCTTTGAGGCTATGTCCCTTGCCCTCTCCGTCGCAGCTAGCCTTGCCAACTCTTTGGCTCTTTGTTCGGCTAGGAGCTTGGCCTCCAGCTCCTCTCTCTCATTGCATGCAGCTTGCACTGTCATGCGCAGCTTCAAAAAGCTTAGTTTGAGGTCCTTAGCAATGTTGTTACGCGTCGACGTGAAGTCGATTATCGCGTCCAACTGCTCGGACACCTCCATCACTTTAGGAAGGGTTTCCCGCATCCTGTCCATGGCCCGGATGAGTCCTAGCCCATCCATGACCACGCCTAGCCTGCCACCTGCCTCTGATGCCGTAGCACTGCCGCACGTGTCACTTACACCCGATTCGACCACTCCTCGTGGTGGGGACCTCGCTAGGCCGCCTTTAGCGAACGGATTCGCTTTCCCTTTCTCCTGGTTTTTATTTGTTTCCTCCATTTTGTTGGGTCCCCCCTCCAGCCGCTATCCAAACCCACGTGGAGTAGTCGCTATTGCGATCCCATGGTTATCTATGCAAGCAGGGAGGCCATGCGAGGGTTGACACGGCCCTTCATGGGGGAACCGTGTTCAGAGCCGGATCAGCGCAAGACAGGTATAGGGTCATCTGAGTTTACTCCGCCCGACTGGCGAGGTCGGGCGGTGGAGAATGGAACGTACTGGAGGCCTGCCAAGGTTTTAACAGGACGGAGACGACCTGTGCCGTGTGAACCTCGCCATTTCCAATCGGTGTCACCCGATAGTACTGAGGGAGACGACACAGGCGCCAGCCCGAACACAACGGTACCACTAATATTCCTTTCGCAGCCAGTTGCCATGATTGGGGTTTTACTGGCATCCGCCCCAATGCGTCGTAGGACGCTCCCTCCGTAGTTCGTTTAGCCGTTAAGGGGAGCTTAACGTTTCCAAGGTGCACCGCGGGGAGGCGAACAACCTTCACACCTCCGTGTGTGTGTGTGTGTGTGTGTGTGTGTGTGTGTGTGTGTGTGTGTGTGTGTGTGTGTGTGTGTGTGTGTGTGTGTGTGTGTGTGTGTGTGTGTGTGTGTGTGTGTGTGTGTGTGTGTGTGTGTGTGTGTGTGTGTGTGTTTGCAATCAATCTCCCACTAATCGGCAGTGCTGTTTTGGAAGAAACTTGTCTGCATTTCTTCAGTAATTTATATGTTATCACTATGTGCAAACATCTTCAGCCCTGGAGATTGAAGGTGACACCTCTATTGAAAATCCAACGACCCATTTCAAGAATGCCTGTTCCTACACGTACATTCTGAGGTCATTTTCATATACAATAAGCCCCGCATGAAAATCTTCGCATATCAAATGGATATCCGAACAGTTTTCACACTTCCAGAATCAAAAATGGACATTCTTGATCCTGGCGTGTATATAGTTAATTTATATTTTTGATAATATAAAACGACCTCACCAATGTTCCTTTTCTGAAGTTGGAAAGTTCGTCCGGATGCGGGAGCGGGGCACTTAAAAACAAAAACATGGGGAAAAAACTACCGACGCATAATCTATCTGAAGAAATACGACCATAACACACTAAGAGAGGGATCTCATTCACAACGTCCTATGCAAATTACTCAAGAAACTATAATTTCACCATTTACTTTAGTTGAAAAAAGGAATAATTTTTAATTTTATTTCCGCGAAAATAACGCATCAAAAGCAAAACACGTAATTTTCAAAGCACGGCTTGCTACGATCTGCTCAATGTTGAGAAAGGTCTCATTCAAAAATAAGTTTTAATAATTCGAAGCTTTAAAACTGCTGATATTTGATGCACGTACTACAATGAATTTATTAAAGCTGATAGTACAAGCGGTACTATAAAAACTGGTCAGCTTTCTTTTTTTTCTAACATAAAAAAAAGTTTACCACAATTGTGCTTATCAAAATCCATCAAGTCGATGAACTTTTAAACCAGGGTTTTTGTTGTTTTATTTAAAGTAAATACTAAACTCCATGCGAGGCTCTATTTCCTCTTATTTACTCTAATTGTTATGTTTTGTATTATCCGTGCGTGGAGTAACGATTATAATGTAGAAGGAGGTGTTCGTTCATCACCATGAGACACCAAGAGTGGAGTTTCCAACCTACCGTGCACTGACGGAACTTTGAACACTTTCTTTTCATATCTTTCATTCAAAAACATTACTGTCCACTCTTGGTGCCTCATGGTGATGAGCGAACATCTCCTTCTACAGTAATTTATTGCTAGAACGAATAGAAATGAAGAGAAAGTGTATTGATAGTTCCGTATAGGGTAACGGAAGGCTTTGAAATTGAAAGATACAAGTTTGCAAACGAGCGAAGGGCACTGAATGGTAGTATCCGATCAGGCACATCGTGCTCTTATACTACCTATTGCTTTGATCTGGTTCTAGTGATTTGTCCCTCTTCCAATAACGCCTAACATGGGTGAAAAATTATCTCCTGCTGTTGGGATGGTGGTGCTGCGTACGATCTACGGTGGAGTGCTGATGGAAGACGAAACGTGCAGGAGGTGAATGAACCACGATTTGTATCAGTTGCTGGGAGTACCTCCCATCGTATACATCACTAAAACCGGTCGACTACGATGGGCTGGACATGTCTTAAGAATGTCGGACGACAGCACTGTTCAAATGATTCTCGAAAAAGAACCGACGGGTACAAGAAGAAGAGGCGCTCAACGAGCAAGGTGGATCAACCAAGTATAAGGTGACCTGCGGACTCTCCGCAGACGGCGAGGCTGGTGGGGTACAGCCATGGACTGAATACAATGGAGACAACTTCTGTGGACAGCAGAGGCCACGCCGGTCTTGGTCTGATTGGTAAGGTTGGTAAGTAAGCTAAACCAAGTGTGGCTAAAGGGTCACCCACAATTAATACGTTGCGGATGCGTTGACGTAAATTTGACAGAAAACCTATGGGAAAACTGTCAAATTCACGTGAACGGATCCTCAAAGTATCAATTGTGGGCCAGCCATAAGAAGTGTATCGAAAATTAATTACAGGGTGGCCATAGTTTTGGGAAATGCGGGAATGCAAAAGCATCGGGAAGTATGCGGGAAAAAGTTGGTAGTATTTTTGTCATAAGGAAGGAACCATACTCACACGTTTTTCATATGATTTGAGTAGCGTATTTGTCTAACGATCTCATTACAAAATGAATCAGGTGTTTTTCTACAAATCCAGGATTGCTGAAGAAGATAGATCAGTGCTCTATCGATAGCCCAACTCTTAACTGATACCAAAAGCTGTACTATCGTATTTTGGACAATCCTTCCAAGTGTGTTTTGATGCACGACGAAACGTACGTAATAGGCACTCCAGAATATTGCACAGTGGGAAAAATGGGACCCAAAATCACAAATAATTAAAGGCCGCTGGATAAGTGCCCTATAAAACAGCTTATCTTATGTAAAAAAATGCAAAGAATCGAATGGTGATAGTTTCATCTTGGGCAGACCCCGGATCATTTTGCCCGATTTTCCCCTAATTTTGGAAGAAAAATTGAATAATCACACATTTATTATACTAGCTCAGATAATATTGCATCCTTTTGTGCTGTACTATTATGGAAATGTCTGAAGAATCCAATGGAGGTAATATTGTCTTGAAAAACGTCAGGAACTGTCCATTTTGCCTGATATTCCCCACATGCTGAAAGTACTAGATATGCCATGTGGTTTTGGACATTTGAGCGAATTAGGATCTATAAAAATGTAATACACTATTGTGGAACTGTCCGAGGAACTGAATGGAGAGTATGTCGTCTAGTGTAAACATCAGTTATTGACCATTTTGCCCGCTTTTCCCTACATACTGGAAGAATCAATAGATAAAATGCGATTTTTAGAATACCTGCGCATTAGAATCAAATCAAATGCACTACAATATTATGAAAATGTCTGGAAAATTGAATGAAGTGGATGTAGACTCATGCAGACTTCGAGAAGTGGCTCGTTTTGCCCGATTTTCGAATTTTGAAAAAAGTAGGATTATTTCGAATTTTGAAAAAATAATTGTATAATCCTACATTTATTATATTTTCACTAATAATATTGAACCCATTTGGGATCTACTATTGTGAAAATGTCTGGAGAATTCAATGAAAGCAACTTGTAAAAACCTTATGAACTGTCCATTTTGCCCGATATTCCCCACATATTGAAAATACTAGATACACGCAAAGAAATCACTCTGCTTTGAATCAACAAAATATTTTGTTGATATTCAAACCAAAGTTTCTATTTGTTTCAATTCAAAAAAAAGTTCCAAATCAATTCAAAACTTCAACCAAATTAAACCAATAAAATTATTTAAAGTAATCACCGCTGTTTGATTCAGAACAATCACATTTATTTTTCAACTCAAATGATTTATTAATTGCTTGAACAAAGTATTTTGTCACCCTAAGAAATCACTCTGCTTCGATTCAACAAAATATTTTGTTGGTATTCAAACCAAAGTTTCTATTTGTTTCAATGCATAAAAACGTTCCAAATCAATTCAAAAGTCCATTCAAATCAAACCAATATATTTTTTTAAAGTAATCACTGCTGTGTGATATTAATTTGAATAATATTTGATTAATAACAACCACATTTATCGTTTAACGCAAATGTTTAATTTATTGTTTTAACAAAATATTTTATCACCCCAAGAAATCACTCTGTTTTGAATCAACAAAATTATTTGATTCTTTTCAGTACAAGGTTTTAATATGTTTCAATTCATGAAAGACTTCCAAATCAATTCAAAATTTAATTGAAATCAAACCAATAATATGATTTAAAGTAATCACCGCTATGTGATATTACTTTAAATAATAACTAAAATGGTTAATTTATCATTTCGCCAAACATTTTTATGAGCGCACATTGAATAGCGCCATTTTGTTATTGTTCAAAAGTGTCTCAATGCTGCCGACATGGCAAGTTGCTGCCTCTGCTAATCTAATGTAAGTTGAAATATAATCAATTATAATTTTTAAAACAAATTATCAACGAGTTATTCACTTTGCAGATAACTGGGAAATCAGTATACCAGATGTTGGAAGTATACTATAGGGCGTTAGGATCGTATAATTATGAGCACAACTGCCAACAAAAGGCAATTTTGCCAATAGGCTGCCGTTATGATTGCCTCTCCCAAACATTTCTTCCAGAGACCAACATCCAACCGCAAACCCGATGTTAACTCATGCAAAGTCTGATTCTTGCGTTTCAAAACGCCTTTCTGCTGGAGGAATATGGTGCGGTAATTGTTTTGAACAATAAAACACAAATTTAGTTCTATAGAGCATATTGTTTTATTTCAATTAAATGGTTTTGTTGTATTAGTTCTTTAATGTTTATTATTTCAACCAAAATTGTTATTTGGTTTAACAAAATATTTTGTTTTGAACAATAAAACACGATGTTCAATTCTATAAATCATTAAGATTTATTTCAATTCAATGGCTTTCTTGAATTACTTCATTATTTTTTATTATTTCAACAAATGCGTTTAGTTGGTTTAACAAAAAAATTGTTTTGAGCAATAAAACACGATATTTAATTCTATAACGCATAGAGTTTTATTTCAGCTCAAAGGTTTTGTTGAATTAATTCATCAGTTTTATTGGTCCATATTTAAACCAAAATTTTAGTTGAACTGATTCCTGTTTTGGATTGGTATAACTACGTATTTTTTTGCGTGTATGTCATGTGGTTTTCGAAATTTCCGCGAATTAGAATGCATAAAAATGCAATGCACTGTTATGAAACTGAAACTGGGAAATTAATAGAGGGGATTTTGACTTGTGTAGACATCAGTTATTGTCCATTTTATCCGCTTTTCCCTGCATACTGGAAGAATCAGTATATATACTGCGGTTTTTGAAATAGCCGTGTGCTACAATAAAATAAAATGCATTGGCGTGCCTTAATTCTATACCATATTAGTTGAGACGAGTGTCCCAACTGTTGCGACGGAAACATTCCGTGAGGAGGTGCTCGTTTGGCTAGGAATTTGCACATGTGGCTTGCGCCTTTTGATTTTCTACACAAAAGGAACAATAAATGCTTAAATTTACCGAACGAATGCTTCAACTATTTCGAAAGCATTATTTTCCTAATCTCTTCTGGCCCGATCTGGTTTCTGCTAGATCAACCCAACGATCGTCAAGCGGAACCTGAAAAAGGTAGAAACAGTGGCCATAACATGTCAGACTTTGAGCATGAGCATGAGCATGATTGACTGCTTGCGGTTGCTACTCTGTTATTGCCAGATCGGCTGTAATTACACAGAGAACCAACAGATGATGTTTGGGACTAACAGTCATCGTCAGTAGTGTAAAATCGGCGATCGCGAATTAAAAAAGCAATACCAGCGCCTGCCGCATCCATGCAGGTCAAATAAGGATAGAGTAGGAGTATGTTGACGTGGTTCTCGCTTTGATGGAAGCCGAAAACACCTCTGCACTTCCACGAGAACTCACTGGGATGTTGGATATATGGGGTAGGGTTAGCAGCATGGTTCGTTTTGGTAAACGGAACGCTGAATATAGGTAGGGTTTTAATTTTGATACCCATAAGATTTTAGACGTATTTTCCGGTTTATTCTCCAGACATCTGGCATTAGTCAGGTAGGCCAAAACTTAAAACGATTGCACTATCATAATCACGAGGGAAGAAAACAATTCAAAATTACTATACAATACTCTGGAGTTCCATGGATGATCGGGATCGCGCTGCCTACATCGCCATGGAGCGGATGCCACCTAATGTATAGTTGACGCGAAACAGCGTTTCTTACTCAACCGCTGGATGCCTGGACAGACGTCTGTCAAACAAGACAGAGGTATTAAAATACCTGCACATTAGAGTCCCTATAGGGACTCTACTGCACATCACTTGTTCCGTCTCCATAGACTGTACCGTAACCTTCAATCGCATACCGGATGTATGAATAATATAAATCCGGAACAAGCCCGTGGGTTGAGGCCAGCACCTCCGCCTGACATTCCCGTGTTCCATTCATACTTCGTGGTGATAAATTAAGATCTGCGCGATAAATTAAGATCTGTACATTGTTTCGCAGGTGATCTCTGCTCTGGTGGCAATGAGGTCTATACAGGTGGCGAAGAGCAGGGTTTTTGTCGGTATTAGTAGCGAAAAAGCCAAGAAAAAAATCGTTTTTGTATGGGACCTACTGGTCTTAGAGTTAGCTAATAGCATAGACTAACTCTAAGACCAGTAGGTCCCATACAAAAACGATTTTTTTTTTTGGCTCAGTCAGTACTAGAACATCGTCCCAAGCTCGGTCCCAAGCTCAATAATGCACCCCTTATAATGAACTCACATGAACACACTCTCAAATACTCTGTCAAAATAACACAGCAAATCAAAACAAAGGCGCAAATATGTATAACAAGGTGCTGGTTTCAAGGTGTAATTCGGACCAAGGGGTTCTACAACAGTAAACCAATTTCAAATCGCTAGTTACATATTGATTGTTGCTAATAGTGAGCAACAGCTGCTACCACCACATCTCATTTTACCGCCTCTCTTCTCTCTAACGACGCTATGTCACTTCTTTGCTAGTTTCTCCGCACACAGGTGAAGGAATGTGTTGCCGGGCTGCTGCTTGGGCGAGTGAGTGAGGGAAAGCATGAATTCACACTCATGTATGTGTGATATTTTCTCTACTAAACGCACATCGCACACCACAATTCGGGAATCGAAAAAAAAACTTCGCAACTTCATCAAAGAGAATCTTAATCATATCTGATATTGAAATAGTTCAAATTGGAATCGATAAAAACGCATTTAAAACACAATTTTCTTCCTATCCTCGATACACTCCGCGGTCACAACGAGGTATTCTGCACGTTATACACGCGAATATCACTTTCAATGCTCCATTTTCAGCAAAAAACACAATTCCAAAAGCATAGAGATGCTCGCAAACTCTGACAGAAATGGCTACTCTCCATCCTCAGTTCACTAACTATTGAGTCTTACACCAACCTAATATAACCTCGCAAAATGAATCGGATGAATTACTTTTGACAGGTGTCCGCGGTTTGTTTATTTGAGTGAGGTTCATCCGTTTGAATTCGAAAACAAACTAAACCACGACTACCTGTCAAAATTGAATTTCATTCATCAGGATGAACCACACGTTCACCAGTGATGTCAACTTGCTAAATTCTATAGAAATCGGAAATCTGGTTTTCCCGGATACGGATGATGTCCATCGGTCATATTTTGAGAAAGTGCTTGAGGTCTTGAATTCAAATCTGATAAAGGATTTCAAATCGATTGGATACTTTCATAGTACTAGTGTGGCGATCCGATCCGGTCTTCATTTATGCCATCACGGATCGCCACAATTGCCCTTAATTTTACAAACCTGTGGGTAATTTGTCACCTAGAGGCTCTGTAATCAAGAGAGAGTTTTCTACACGCTCAAAACTCCCTCTCTTTCTTTCGTATTACTATCCCTTTTTTTCACACGGAAAAGTTACTCAATTTTCGTAAAAAGTGGATCTACTCAATTTTTGCATGTGAAAAAAAAGGATAGTAATACGAAAGAAAGAGATGGAGTTTTGAGCGTGTACTTGCTTAAACAGCTGCGTAAGTTTGTTGACAAAATACAGTTTCGCATATGTAACGCTGCGACTTAGTATTGCATAACAATTATGTTATGCTTACTGTGCCTTTTTGTTTTCTTGGGTTTTACGCCAGTTGAACGTAAGTTGAGAATGTTTGAGGATAGAAAGAGAAAGATAGACGGTAGGTGATTTTTGATGATAACGATGATGAGATACTACCATCTATTGCAGCAAGGTAACTTTCCATAACAGTGGAATAATCTGAAAAACGATTTGATCAGGATTCTATTGTTGTTTGTGATCTTCAAGCTCCTGTATGAAGGGCCAAAAACGTTTGAAGGCCCATAAGCAGAGGCACTCACGCGAAACCCGCGAATATAGGGAAGAGAATCTCCTTGAAAAAGCAAGTTCACACCCACAGTATTAGAGTCGAGCCCTAGATTGACAGAATAAACCCAATAGATGGGGTCGAAGAGCCCGCCCTCGTTCCGCTAAATGTTAACAATAGGGAGGAGGCAGTCCCATGCTCCCTATCCAAATCGTTTCACTTGGGTGCCCTGATGATCCCTCCCTTTTCCCGTTATATATTATGTCGATATGATGATATTCAGTATATTTTGTAGTGGTCATTTGATTGCTTACCTTGTGTTTGAAAATTTGTCTGAAAGTTAAAGTAAAATTGGTTAGGGTTTATACCGTTCTTTATTGCTCTGTGTTGTCTCGATGTTACTGCATTTGAAGAGGTGACTTTAGGATGACCATATGATATTGCTCGTGGTCATAGGATAGGAAAGAGAACAAAAAGGAAAAAGGATTAGTGAGGTATGCGCATGTGAGATTTTCATGGTGATATTCTCACAACGGCCGTCCAGAATGGTTCAACGGATGCATATGAGAGATCATTCCCGTTGAGTTTTCGCTCGTTTACTCAATTCCATCATGTTTGGTTATAGAATACAAGAACTGTTTTACATCGTGCTTCATTTGGGAATAACAGGGCAATGACCCCCATCGCATCTTCAAGTGATCATTACAAGCTGTCCATTTGGTTCAGGCACTTTTGAACGTTAATGGGGCGCCAATTCACACATGAAATCTGCCGCGACCGACTCGACAGAACGCGCCCATACCCCTTTCTGAACCGAATGGCAGGGCGAAAACTTGTTAAATTGGTGGTATGCTAAAACTATTTCTTCATTAAAATTCACTTCTAAGAAAATATTGCAAATTAAAACATTGTCTGCAATGCTACATAAAACGTTATTTTATCATAAACAATTTCATATCCGAATCATTAAAGGTAATTGGAACTAGGAACACAAATGAACGGATTTAGGAACAATGCTATTTTTAGCGATTGGAATTAGGGACAAATTGTGCAAATTGTTTGAAAAATATGAGAACATTGATTTTGTGATCCTTATTTTTAATGAATCGAAGAATAAATTTAAAGCATATATTATTAAGATTATCAACTGTTTGAACATTGCTGTTTTGACAACTTTAAAACATTTTACAAGGCCTTAGGCGAACGGAATAAGGGTACATCACGGTACTTTGGTACCGAAACAATCGCTGGTGCGGGGTGGCAGTATGGGTTCCTCTCCACCGAAAACACAGGCATGTAGGAGAACGTGGCACCTACGTTCAAGCGTCCTAGGAACAATAGCTCTTGTACCTCGTTGAAGCGGTGTCTAAGATGACTTGCCTGTCCAGGGTGCAATTCCCTCTTTCGGCCACTTGGCCCCGAGAATGCTGTGATTGACAAGTCGACAAATCTTTAACATCCATCATTCGGTTTGATAATCCCAAAAATGTTCACTCAAATTTGTTGACGAAAGTGAGCCGAAAACTACTCAAAATTGAGTCAAATAGTGTGGGCGTGTTGACTTGGCTAGATGAGCGATTGCGGAGTGTCGTCTTGGAGATAACTGCATGGAAAACCGCAATCTGTTCAATGATTATTTCCGCAGCGTAGCATCCACGAGGTGTGCACATGTGAATGCTATGCTATGCGGAAGGATTGGGCACTCCAGATGTCGATGGGATCGACGCACCTGCTGCAGCAAAGCGACTATTGATTACAAGAGGCGGAAGTACTGGACCTGGTTGATTGTTGGTTGAAGATATTTTCCAATTTTCGATTATGTCGGTGCTCTTTGCGCATGTCTTTCCAGTTACTAAATGGGAAGTTCCGCAATTGACACAGACTGAATAGACAGCTTCCAGTATGTCGCAGTTATCGGTGTGGTACTTTTTCGTATCATGACCAAATATCAGACACTTGGTACATTGAATGAGATTTTCAAAAGTGTGTCTACGTGGTTTATTAGCACGCCCTATCTATACTCCATCGTAGATCGTACGCAACTTCTTTCATTCATAGAGACCCATGACGCGTAGGTCCTCCACAAGCATTTTCCATGTTTCGTAGCTGTAGAGGATTACCGGTATAATTAATGTCTTGTAAATGGTCAACTTCGCCAATGTCCAGGGGAGTTCATTCTGCAATACTTTTCAAATTAATTACAATAATCGGCATCCAACATCTGTTATCCATTATCCAGTATCCGTTTTTAAGTTCTACATAAACAAATTTAAAAAAAAAACTGTGTTCTGCATATTTCTTAGGATTCAGTTCTATGTTTCCTGTAATAGCTCCATATTAATTCTTAAAATTATGATTCAACACAAATTTCAAACTATAGCTCCATTGATAAGCTCTACCGAACTACTTTGCAACCATATAGATATTACTCAAATATTTATTCCTATGCTTAAATTGTAACCTTTCAACCCCAACAATCTTCCAACCTAAGTCCTTACATCAAATCTACCTTATTTCAGGTTCTTCTTCCGGGAGCAGTAAACGTGATGTAGATACAGACGACTACCAGCAGTACATAAGGGTTGAGTGCCTCGTGGTTCTTTCCAGCAACTCTACTAAGATTCACCATTATTTATTTTTTCTAGAAAAAGCAAACTGCCTTTAATGGCGGAAATCCCGGCAAGTCGTGGCTGGAGATATGGTCTAAAGAAACCCGCAAGAAGCAACACTTCAACAAGGACAGAGACGGTAGGTTAATTTTTAAACTTAAGTATGTTTTTTAAATAAAGAAAGCCGGATTCTGACCAGGTCGGTTGGTTAGCATTATCAAACAGCGAGTTTGATTCGAAAGAAATGATGACATCCATCCGGGAGTGTGAAAAATGAACCAGTGCCGGACCGCCCGGAAACATTGCACACTAGTCATTTTAGTTCCGTGGGTAAAAATGTCCCGTCGGCCTTTTACGTAATAAAAAAAATCAGAAGCTCCTCCTCGCCACCCCCTCCCGCCTAGTTATACTCTCATTATTTCCCTCCTAAGTTTTACCGAGATATGAGATGTCACTAAGATTCAATATCCTACTATGAAATATCCTGTTTTGAAATCGAAAAAGGCAAATTTATTCCCTGTTGGAAACATCAACTATATAATATTCCGCTGCTATTCTACACTGTGTTTAGGCTCGAGCATTTAACCCCAACTGAAAACAAAGGACGTCATCTGTAAAACGAACAGAACACATAACCCCTTTTCTAGATTGTACTAACTCTTATATTCTGCTTCCGTTCAAAATATAAACTTGAAATAACATCTACTTATACAAATATGTACTGCGGTTAGCCACATGATGGTAAGAAGTATGTGTAAAATTGTTGTTTTAGAAGCCAGATTAACATCGTGCACGGTTATCGGTATGCAGTTGACCGCTAAATCTCATAAGTCTATCGGGTTTTGGTTATTCAATAACTCCTACCCAACGTTTTTGCTTAGCTGCAACAGCGATTGCGAAACAAGCCGATTAATCGGTGAGGGTTAATAGATTTAGATAACACAATAATTCAACAGTTCTATTTTTGGTTGGTTGGTTGGTTAATTTAAAATAGGTTCGAAATGCGACTTTATGACATGACAATGGAAGATATGTGCTGCACAGAAAATACCTTACTGGATAACATGTTACTTTAGAATAAATTATGCAAACGATGAACGATGGGTTAGCGAAAATGCATATTCGATTGAATGCAGTTGCCTAACCGACGAAATGAGACCTTTGGTACAAATAAAAGCGAAAAATCATTCAGTTCCTCTTCTCAAAAAATAGGTAAGTAAATATAAATGGTACGCGTTCACTTCCTTCATATTTCTTTTCCAATATTCATCGTCCTACGCGTATGTTCCTTGTCCTCAATCAACACATATGATGTGTTTGCGTGATGTGATTCGTACCGTCTGATGTATAATAGCTATCTCAGTACCACTGCTTCAACTGTTCATAGGTAATGAAGAAGATAATATTCCACTGGTCCCATACGGACCCACGTCGGCACGAAACCCTCAGTACAACGCGCGGAAGCCTTCGTTCCGAACGGTTTGAATGGCACAGTCCAGACTACCCGTGTAGATCTTGGCCGACGAGGATGACGTGGAGTTACAGCTGCAACACTGCCACCACCGGCGACGCCAGCGCCTCCAACACCACCGCCCCCTCCGCCTGGACCAAGGTTGTGTACCTGTAGCTGCACCCGACGCTGATTCATCAACCGCGTTCTTATCACGTCGATCGGAGTCGATGCAACAGCGCTTCCTAAGCTCGCGATAAAACTCGATCTGATTGGAAATATGACTCTTAAAACGCCTTTCATTTCTAGTTAAAACAGCATACACTTACATAAAGTGGTTGGTCACTTGATCTCCGAATGTTTCCATCAAATGCAACTTGCAAAAGTCGTACACTGGCAGTTCTACCGCCGCTATCACAGCCGCCCGTTGAGCCGTAGGGCCAACTCCCTAGAAGAAACCAAATTCAAACATTAATACCACCTCTCCGTTGGGCATCGCAAATCGATAGCCTCACCCTCCACAACCCTCGCAAACCCTCGTGCACGTAAATCTCCTTGAAGCACTCTAGCGAGGCCAGCATTGTTGGTTCCTTCCTGGCACTCTGCATCCGCACCTTCAGCACATCGGTAGGATTGGCAATCGCGCTGGAAACGGCTCCAGCCACAGTCGCGCAACCAGCATTACACCAAACATTTTCATTCTCTGCCTTATCCACTAGCCAACCCTTCTCGGTTGCCACCTTCTTAAGCTGTATAGTAAGTTCCAAATTTTATCGTTCCGTACGTCGCCTGCCGCAGCACAGCGGGCCAAATGCTATGAAAACAATCAATTTAAAACAAAACCCCTTTCCTCCTTCTTCGATCTCATATGCTCCAACTTACTCAGAGTAAGCGTCCATTCCTTCCTGTTTGGAAATCTTGATAAATGCATCGGTCATGCCCCTGTACTTGAGCTCTGGGTGAGATTGGTCGATTTTCTGACCTTGAATTTGTAGTCTTGTCTTTGTTGTATCGATGGGAAAAGTACCTGCAAACAACATACTCATCCTATTATGTGAGCAATCTGAGATTCCATAAGCAAAATAAATAATAATTCGAATGAAAAGCAGGATTACTCACCAAATTCTGCAGTAATCGAAGCTACTCCACCGTAAATAAAGGGACGCCAGTCGCGGATGTCACCCATCGCTTTCCTTCTTGTGCTCGAAACCTCACACGTAAAATGTTAAACTCAATGTACAGAGAATGTCCAGGAAATCTCCAGCTTCCGTAAATCCGGAAATTTCGGTAAATGCACAGGAATTTGCACTTTTTCCACCGACCGCTGGTCGTTGCAACCCGGACGACGACGACGGAGACGGTGGTTTTTGTACCTTTGACAGCACGATGAGAGATTTTTTTTTGTTTTGATAAAAAAAAACGGTTTGACGTTTTGAAACAGCGTTGTTCACTTGCTGCTAAAGGCACGTGCACAAATGCAAGGTGTCTTGCGTAAAGAGAGGTTGTTTTATTTCAGAGAAATTTATATGCAATTTTAATCTTGGAAAACATATCGGTAATATGCAGGGCAGGCAATTTTTAAATGAAAAGCACATTGAAATTTCGATAGAATTTATAGAAGAATCCTAGTTGAAAAAGAAGAAGACACTCGAGTTGCATACCTGACAGCACCCATGCCAGTGTAGGACGAACGTTTATAATGCTTCAATAAATTCAAATGAAATTTTAATTAAAAGCAGGTTTGTTGTATGAGCAAGAAATATCCTAACCTGCAAGAAAGGCATTATTTTGATTTATCTTTTATTTTGCTGAAAATGTCTTTATTGAGTAGTTTTGGATTTTTCTTACATCATACAACAAACCGCTTTTAATAAGAATTTAATTTGAATTTTTTATAAGCATTTTAAAATGTTCGTCATATACTTTAACATGGGTGCTGTCAGATTTATCACCACTCGGTGTCTTCTTCTTTTTTCAACCAGGATTCTTCCATTGTTAGAGCATCATTAACGGTGGGCAACAGTGGCGCTGCTATTTCAGAAGCGCTGCAGCACTCTCATTTTAATTTAGCCACGCTTTTCCACATCGGTCGTTGCTATAGCAGTGATCAATTTAGTTACCCTATTCCGTACCGGTAGGGAGGAGAAGTAAACTTTTTTTTTATAAATCATTTTTTACGAGCAACAATTCAACTTTAACGAGCCAAGTTTTCATTAATATATACGGCAAGGGATGTGCCGTTAGCCTCAGCTTCCTCTCATTCGGCCTATGTACCTAAGCCAGCAATTAATTCAGCAAATAATCAACAAAATCATATCGCTAGCTAGAATGACCGATGCAATCCGGAAGCAATCGAGACGATATTAATCAACTTATAGTTTTTCACTTCCGCGCAAATTTCGATTTCTTTGAGCTTTGGGGGCATCACTGATGTCACTGGTCAAGCTGAACAGAGCGAACTACACGATCTTCAAGTGACGAATTTCATTACTTGCTTTTATCGATTTAAAGCAAGTAATGCCACCTGAATGTACAGGAACAGTTACACGTTACAAACCAACTGTTCAAACAGCTGGAAATAACAAAGATTTTACAAGAAAATCATAGACCCAACGTTGGGGACGTATGCATTGCATGTTCCTAACGGCGTGGCCTGTTGCATCAATAACGTGGCAAAAGGTTGTTTTTGGTAAAATTTCGCGGCAAATGCATGTGTTTGTGGTTGCTTCATATTCAAGCGGCTCATCTAAACACAAACCGAACGAACCTGAACCGTCGTAGACAGTGAATTGTAATGTTTTCGTCATTTGAACGGCTAGTAAAAACACACATGAACCAGCCTCTGTGTTTCGAAGATAGTTTCACCATAGACTAACTTCAACATCTAAGGCCGGCAGGTCCCATGCAAAACGATTTTTTCGTCGGCTCAGTCAGGCCCAGAACATCGGTCCCAAGCTTCGGTCCCAAGCTTTAATAATGCGCCCCAGTTGAAGGAACTCACATGAACACACTCTCAAATATTCTGTCAAAATAACACAGCAAATTAAAACAAAGGCACAAATATGTACAGGAAGGTGCTGACTTCAAGGTGTACTTAAGGCCAAGGGGTTCTACAGCAGTGAACCAATTTCAAATCGCTAGTTGCATATTGATTGTTCACACTTAGAAAATTTTACAGTATTCGGTAATTTTTTACCGAACTTTCAACAGCTGAACGTTCGGTAATCCAAATAAGTGTGTTGGTTTTACTTTAGTTTGTTTTGTGAAATTTTGTGTTAAGTAAAGCGAATACAGCTGGCAATGCCTTTATTCATAGAATAAGAAGAAAAAACCGTACAAAGACTGCATTTAGTAATAAAACCATCGAATGGGACGAAGTTGCATCCATGAATAGACCCAATTTGGTGCCTGTAGACCGACATTAAATCCATATCCCTTGGAAGTTTCTGACTTTATAAAAAGATTTGTGTAACTTTTCGTGATACAATTTACCAAATGTCTTATCAAACATATCTTAGCAAGTGTAGAACTAGTTGAATCTGCCTTCAGCTTGAAAAACTTTAAGAGTTATAATCGAAAATGTAATCGATGGTTGCATAATAGGGGCTGAGTCAGTGGGACACATAACCCTACATCAATTTGGCATATATCTTCTTCGGATTCACTCAATGGATCAAGAGATGATAGCCGGTCGTTAAGAGGGTAAGAAGTAGGCTCCAAAGATGTTTCTTTGTGCCATTGTTCGGCTTACGAAAATGCGCTGCAGCAGTGAGGGTGCAGCAAAGACTTATCATTTCTGGCATTCGGAATGAAATGTTGCCTCATGATGACAAGCGAACATCTCCTTCTGTATCAGTTTCTCCCAACATTAACCCCCAAAAGTTCACTGTAATCATTGTTTTTATATTGTATCTGTTGCTTGACCGGAAGCATTAAATACCTTGTGTCTGTTATGTTGACCGAAAATACAAATCAAACAACACCAAAACTTCTAACAACGTCAATTTTCAAGGGCTGTCAGGATATATATTCAAAAGTACAAATGTCAAATGTAAAAGATTGAGTGCCACGCATGTTCCATTAAAGTAAGATTTTCACTGCGGTGTGCCTGGCTGACTGTGTGCTAAGTGACTCACCTCTTGCAATTAACCCTCTTTGCAAAATCGGATGAAGGTAGGTGGGGTGGCATGGGTCAGAAATGTTAACGTTACACCTTCTAACTTTCCCATCACTTCCACCGAGAGTCCGGGATATGCACAGGAAAGAACCTGGTGCGGAAAATCGTCGCACAACGCCGTCCTGCACAATGATTTCTTTAGTAATTTGTAGGCAGCAACCCAAACCGTTCCATCAGATTTTTTATATGGGTGATTTTATTATTTTACATGGTTCCGGATGACAGATCGGAAATTTAACTGCACGGTGAACGAAAGCTCCCAATGCAGCGGAAAAAGTAATATATTTTGATTGCTTACCACTGTTCTTCAGCGAAACTTAAGTAAGGGGATAAAACCGATTACCTTTAGAATTTTAAGTTTGGTTTTCATACCATATTCATTCTAAATTCTAGATTGTCTAATCATAACTTATGAATCTAGACAATCAGGGGTTTTCTTTGAGCGAACATTTTTATATAGAGAAAAACCCGCGAACACAAATTAAAAAAATTAATGTTTATAGTAAACATACTGTCTTGATCCCAAACGGCACACGACGTGCTTGCTGTTGTTGAGTAGTGACCAACACGCGTCCCCCGGGAGCGGCATTGTTTCCGCACCCATTGCGATGGCTACGCAATGACAGCTCGATGCTATTATTGTAGCCAGCGGCGCGTGGAACAACACTGGCGTGCCGTATCTATGCGGCCATTGTAGCGATGCGGGGTGCGCACGGCACTATTATCCGCACTTCAAAGTCACCTATAAAAGCGACACATCAGATGTATTTAGTTTAGTGTGTTTTAGTGTTGTATTGTTACCCACCAGAGCTGGCACGCTGCCTCTCGGTGGTAATACAATTATCATCAAGAAAGTAGTCCGTTGTTTTCGTATGTCATTGTCGTCTCAGAAAGAATAAAATCATAAACGAAGCCTGGTCTCACCCTGATTTAAACACACATTTTAAACCGACTACAACTAAGGCTAACGTTAGTCAAAACACATAAATGAGTTTCATAAACCCAGATCGTGCAGCCAAAGCATCTCGAATCGGCGTTATTGCCATTCACCCTGAGCCCGACGTAAAATTGAAAAGCCTGGATCTGACTCCACGATGCCCAGCACATGACCAAATAATGTTGACCTGCGTCGCTATCCTTGTCCATTCACAGATTGCTGTCGCTCCGCCTCAACCGGTATAAATGAGCGTTCAAAGAATGATGATTGACGAAGCGAGACATCACGCGAATGAAATTCCACTCAGGGGGGACACATCTTAATTTTCGCATTGAATCGTGTATTATATCACTCACCAATTCAAGATTAAAACATTAATCATGACAATAATGTGAGCTAATATAAATCTGTTTTGGCGTACATGTTAGCTCGACAGATTGTCCGTATTGGCTCTGGCTTACGGTATTCGTGAGATGGGGAAATGTGGCGGTGGTGTTTGTGTTTCGTCTCAATTTTACCTTTTAGACGGAACAGCTGGATTATGGTGATGTCAAACTATCAGCTCAAAAGTACAGAATGTTGCGGTAGTTTGACGTCACTACCCATACGTGCTCAGCAATGTTTATAATATTTTTGCTTCCCACACAAGTAACCTGCCTGATGCTGCTGAACGACATTGACTTGCCACCAGAGTGCTGTAGTTTTTCTCACCAGTCGCTTTTACGGAGTTTGCCCGGAAATGTCACAGCTGGCGTCGCGCCACACGACAAAGCTCACATGAATACTCATGCAGCCATCAATCCACCGTAAGTGTGATCACGTGAGCTGTTGAGTTTGTGAAGTGGAGCACAAAAGAAGAAGGCAAATGTATTTTGACAGTTCTAATAAGACCAAAACAAGCTGATGGAAAAAGTGATGCTTTGGAAACAGTGCGCTTTTGCAGTTGTTGTAATTTTTATTTATATATAAAGAGAGAAAGTGTGGATATTATAATACTCAAAATGGTTGATGTCAGCCATTTTTGTAAAAAATCGGTATATGTTAAGAGAGACGGAGAGTGTACGCGGCCAGATGGATTTTCTATTAATGTACCCATTGGGTGGTGGTTAGTGTCACCGGTGAAGTGGAGTGAAGTGAATTATGTTGCTCTCAGTAAAATGATGTTTTATGTTGTGGCGTTGTTGTTATCGTTGTTGCTCTTGCTGTGATCCAATGATTATAATTAAATGTCAAGGTTAGTTGTTTTTGTTGATTCATTATTCAACGTTGTGAGAATCATAACTATCATATTTTTTGCATATCAAAAGTTTATACTGAATCGAAGAGCGGTAAGATAAAAATTTTAGAAAAAGGAGGGAATGAACACAAATCACTACGATGAAACCTGTCATGGTTATTGTGAATTGTGAAAATAAAGACCATACGGAAAGATTAGAAATAGCGATGCATGACGGCAATGGATCACTACGAACATGTGCCAACCACTAAATTAAAGTATTCTTCTTCAAGGTAGAGAATTGTAGCTATAGCGCTGATTTGTATGTTACCAGAGGACGCAACCGAAGTCAAATCAATGTAAATATTTTCATGATAAATTATGCAAAAAAAGTAGTAGTAACTATGGAAATAAACTGAGAAAGCGAATATTTTTAACTAATCATTT
>JASCZW010013929.1:0-24204 GCA_034211315.2 Aedes japonicus | reverse complement strand
AAAATAAAAAACATAATAATGGTCCCACCTGAAGGTTGAACCTAAGCAACACACAACCACCGTAATTAGTTGCAACAACTTGATTGTGACCATATTGAATTACATTCAAGTCACTTTTACTGCTTTCCAACAAATGTGTTACCATGGTAAACACTAATTTCCTTTCCACAAAAGTTCAACTCAGTGGACGCAGTGGTAACACGTCCAAAAAGAATTACTGTGAGGTTTTGAACATGTTTAATATTTAAATATTGGTATTACTGATGTATTACACATCGTTTGCAGAATGGTGCTTGACACTGAACAAATCTGTAAGTCACAGACTCAAATATTCAAAAGACGATAAGTCTCTTCTAGCAGAACCCAAAGGAATCCACTCGCGGTTTCCAGCGGTATTTCGCACGAAAGAACAAGTGAAGTGTTAGTTTGAACATTCCTAGTTATCCAGACAGAATGGGACTGACCTGCAGCTATATTCCAGCTTAGCATATACAGTTAATTGTTAAAAATGGTACAGTAAATTATACACATGCACACGCAAATAATTAAAAATAAATTGCATAGCTACTTTCAGCCTCAATGATCATTTTGCCGAATTGATGGTATTCAATATGGGGCCGATATGCCGTTACATCCTTATGATAATGGAATATAAACAAATTCACAAATTCAATCAAGATCTAAAATGTCGTTGAAGCAACTTACAAAGTGTGATGGTGGCCGATTGGTACCTCCGCGGTCATTGAATTGAAGTGATAGAAGCTACACCTTATCACATTTAGTTGCCCTCAGACACCAGTTATTTTTTCGAGGAGTTTCACAGAGCACATTTCCAAACCTCCAAAATGGAGTGTCCTACTGCCACCGTTTCTCCTGCCTCTGGTTACCTCCACACAACATACAACTACGAAACTGACATTCAGCGGTTGGCACGTGCAATAAACACATAGCAGTAATCTCTTCATCATGCTATAAGGGAGATGAAGTCCATGATCTCGCAGCCCAAAGCTTAGGTCCTATATATTAACCTCTAAATTTCACTCGTCGGAACTAAAACTAATTGGGTTACGAACATATAAAGGATACTTAGCTGCATTGTACTTGATCATGTATTGAATCGGTTCGAGAAAGCAGCTAGCAACGAGCAAAACCTATCGCCATCAGCTTTCTGCAACTGCACGTAGGTTTAACACAAAACTGAGTTGAAGGTACAAATACAATTTTCACTTGGTAAAACTTTATTCTTTATCTCATGCATAATAAAACGCTGCAAAAATGACAGCAGAAAACCTCTCGCGTTTTACTTTGAGCACAGCACACTACGATCGATATCAAATTGTTCGTTAAGCTCCTGCACATCAAATTTGTACTATGGTTTGAAAATTTGAATGAGAAAAGTCTTATCCTCCAACTTTTTCTTCACTTCCTTGTTGTATCAATGATGCTTTTATGTCAAAATGTTCATTAAGCTTCCACATATCAAACCTGTACATTGGTTTGGTAATTAAACTGAGAAAAGTCTTATCCTCCAACTTGCATACAACTTCTTCCGATACAAGTTCCGAGGCAAATCTGCCCCGGGGGGTGGAAATCGCCTCAAATCGTGAATTTGATGAAATTTGTAAGCACGAATGCACGTAATCAATAAAAACCCAACATAAAAATAAGAAATGAAGAGGAATAGTCCTTCTACATTTTCCAAATTAATTTTGACAGCCCAATTAATCAAATTTGGCATACCTAGCCTTAGTAAATCACCGAGGCTTAGATTTCTAACGAAGGAATAAGTAAACTAAGCTTAAACATTGATAGCCAAAGCTCTAATGGAGAGATTTGTGTACATATTTTGAAAAACGGATCATATTTACTAAAAATATTCACAAAATTGTGAAAATTCAAATGTCAAACCGAATTTTATCAAATTTTAGCTCCCGTTCATCAAATCTGCACACTGGTTTGAAAATTAGGATGAGAAAAGTCTGATCCTCCAACTTTCTATCATTTCTGTAGTTATCCCCCAAACGCTTGTATGCAATATGGAAAAAAACCTGATGAATTCATATTTTGTGAATAACTTGAGAATTACTGAAGGTATCAATGATGTTTTGATATCAAATTGTTCGTTAAGCTCCTGCACATCAAATTTGTACTATGGTTTGAAAATTTGAATGAGAAAAGTCTTATCCTCCAACTTTTTCTTCACCTCATTTGGTGCTTTCGCAAAAAAATCAGAAGAAACCTTATTTTGTGAACATCTCGAGAAAACCTTGGTGTATCAATGATGTTTTGATGTCAAAATGTTCATTAAGCTTCCACATATCAAACCTGTACATTGGTTTGGGAATTGAACTGAGAAAAGTCTAATCCTCCAACTTTCTAACATTTTTTTAGTTATCCTCCAAACGCTTGTATGCAATATGGAAAAAAAACCTGATGAATTCATATTTTGTGAATAACTTGAGAATTACTGAAGGTATCGATGTTAAGCACCTGCACATCAATTTGACTTTGGTTTGAAAATTAGAATGAGAATTTATGTTTTTTTTCACAGGTAAAGTTTATGGATATATGTATAACAAAAGTAAAATAATAAATAATCAGTGTTGAAAATTTTCCCGAAAACAAAATCGATTGGAAGTTCCTGACTTTTCCGAAACATCACCAAATTAAAAAAAAAAAGTTATGAACCCAGCACTTAAAGTTTGTTAATGAAAGTTCATTAGAATTTTCTAAGTAATTTCTAGCAACCAAGGGTTGTTTTTTATATTGGTGGTGCTCATGCGAGTGAATGAGTTTTCCCATGCTTGCCACCAGGTACTTCAAAGCAAAGAAAGCGGACCGGCAGGATTAATGAGCAAACTCCCCACACCCCATATTCTCCTACACATGTTATAAACAATTTCGAAAGGCACTATCGAACAACTAAATGCATTGGTGGCTGAATCTGTTAAAATTAATGACCTGGTATAATAAATCAGTTTAGTTTAAATTGCTTCAAACTACTGAATAAAGCTAAGCTTAAGCTTAAGTGATATACGTTTATAGCGCGCGTGGATTGCATATATCCAGTTATTGACATTTTACAGTCGACTGTAAATACAGTCGACTGCAGACAATTATAAGCATTCCTTCCCAAGATTAATCTAATTACATATTTTCACCTCAAACACTATTTAAAACTAATGATAAAAAAACTTGGCAAATAACCGAAATAACCGATTCTCAGATCTTACTATAAAACAATATGTATTGTATAATTTGTACTTACACGAAATATTGATCCAAAACGACGACGAGCGACGACTTTTGTGCCAGCCCCACTGTTCTAGAATTTTTAATTCACTGCCACGGCTTTTGTTTTTAGTTTCCAAGTCGGTAAGCGAATCTAAAGGGGAGAAATAAAGAATTAGTACTGGAAGTAACAAAATTAACCAAAAAGAATTAATTTTTTTTAACTTGCGCAGTGTACTTGTAAAAAAATTAGCCGGGAAAACTTAGAGAAACTGTGATTGTGAAAATTCAAATGTCAAACCGAATTTTATCAAATTTTAGCTCCCGTTCATCAAATCTGCACACTGGTTTGAAAATTAGGATGAGAAAAGTCTGATCCTCCAACTTTGTATCATTTCTGTAGTTATCCCCCAAACGCTTGTATGCAATATGGAAAAAAACCTGATGATTTCATATTTTGTGAATAACTTGAGAATTACTGTAGGTATCAATGATGTTCTGATATCAAATTGTTCGTTAAGCTCCTGTACATCAAATTTGTACAATGGTTTGAAAATTTGAATGAGAAAAGTCTTATCCTCCAACTTTTTCTTCACCTCATTTGGTGCTTTCGCAAAAATATCAGAAGAAACCTTATTTTGTGAACATCTCGAGAAAACCTTGGTGTATCAATGATGTTTTGATGACAAAATGTTCATTAAGCTTCCACATATCAAACCTGTACGTTGGTTTGGTAATTGAACTGAGAAAAGTCTTATCCTCCAACTTGCATACAACTTCTCCCGATACAAGTTCTGAGGAAAATCTGCCCCGGGGGGTGAAATCGCTTCAAATCGTGAATTTGATGAAATTTGTAAGCACGAATGCACGTAATCAATAAAAACCCGGCATGAAAATAAGAAATGAAGAGGAATAGTCCTTCTACATTTTCCAAATTAATTTTGACAGCCCAATTAATCAAATTTAGCATACCAAGCCTTAGTAAATCACCGAGGCTTAGATTTCTAACGAAGGAACAAGTAAACTAAGCTTAAACATTGATAGCCAAAGCTTTAATGGAGAGATTTGTGTACATATTTTGAAAAACGGGTCACATTTACTGTGATTGTGAAAATTCAAATGTCAAACCGAATTTTATCAAATTTTAGCTCCCGTTCATCAAATCTGCACACTGGTTTGAAAATTAGGATGAGAAAAGTCTGATCCTCCAACTTTCTATCATTTCTGTAGTTATCCCCCAAACGCTTGTATGCAATATGGAAAAAAAAACCTGATGAATTCATATTTTGTGAATAACTTGAGAATTACTGAAGGTATCAATGATGTTTTGATATCAAATTGTTCGTTAAGCTCCTGTCCATCAAATTTGTACTTCGGTTGGAAAATTTGAATGAGAAAAGTCTTATCCTCCAACTTTTTCTTCACCTCATTTGGTGCTTTCACAAAAATATCAGAAGGAACCTTATTTTGTGAACATCTCGAGGAAACCTTGGTGTATCAATGATGTTTTGATGACAAAATGTTCATTAAGCTTCCACATATCAAACCTGTACGTTGGTTTGGTAATTGAACTGAGAAAAGTCTTATCCTCCAACTTTCTAACATTTTTTTAGTTATCCTCCAAACGCTTGTATGCAATATGGAAAAAAAACCTGATGAATTCATATTTTGTGAATAACTTGAGAATTACTGAAGGTATCGATGTTAAGCACCTGCACATCAATTTGACTTTGGTTTGAAAATTAGAATGAGAATTTATGTTTTTTTTCACAGGTAAAGTTTATGGATATATGTATAACAAAAGTAAAATAATAAATAATCAGTGTTGAAAATTTTCCCGAAAACAAAATCGATTGGAAGTTCCTGACTTTTCCGAAACATCACCAAATTAAAAATAACAAAAGTTATGAACCCAGCACTTAAAGTTTGTTAATGAAAGTTCATTAGAATTTTCTAAGTAATTTCTAGCAACCAAGGGTTGTTTTTTTATATTGGTGGTGCTCATGCGAGTGAATGAGTTTTCCCATGCTTGCCACCAGGTACTTCAAAGCAAAGAAAGCGGACCGGCAGGATTAATGAGCAAACTCCCCACACCCCATATTCTCCTACACATGTTATAAACAATTTCGAAAGGCACTATCGAACAACTTAATGCATTGGTGGCTGAATCTGTTAAAATTAATGACCTGGTATAATAAATCAGTTTAGTTTAAATTGCTTCAAACTACTGAATAAAGCTAAGCTTAAGCTTAAGTGATATACGTTTATAGCACGCGTGGATTGCATATATCCAGTTATTGACATTTTACAGTCGACTGCAGACAATTATAAGCATTCCTTCCGAAGATTAATTTAATTACATATTTTCACCTCAAACACTATTTAAAACTAATGATAAAAAAAACTTGGCAAATAACCGAAATAACCGATTCTCAGATCTTACTATAAAACAATATGTATTGTATAATTTGTACTTACACGAAATATTGATCCAAAACGACGACGAGCGACGACTTTTGTGCCAGCCCCACTGTTCTAGAATTTTTAATTCACAGCCACGGCTTTTGTTTTTAGTTTCCAAGTCGGTAAGCGAATCTAAAGGGGGAGAAATAAAGAATTAGTACTGGAAGTAACAAAATAAACCAAAAAGAATTATTTTTTTTTTAACTTGCGCAGTGTACTTGTAAAAAAATTAGCCGGGAAAACTTAGAGAAACTGTGATTGTGAAAATTCAAATGTCAAACCGAATTTTATCAAATTTTAGCTCCCGTTCATCAAATCTGCACACTGGTTTGAAAATTAGGATGAGAAAAGTCTGATCCTCCAACTTTGTATCATTTCTGTAGTTATCCCCCAAACGCTTGTATGCAATATGGAAAAAAAAACCTGATGAATTCATATTTTGTGAATAACATGAGAATTACTAAAGGTATCAATGATGTTTTGATATCAAATTGTTCGTTAAGCTCCTGCACATCAAATTTGTACTATGGTTTGAAAATTTGAATGAGAAAAGTCTTATCCTCCAACTTTTTCCTTCGCTCAAAGAAACCTTATTTGGACATCTTGGTGTATCAATGATGCTTTTATGTCAAAATGTTCATTAAGCTTCCACATATCAAACCTGTACATTGGTTTGGTAATTAAACTGAGAAAAGTCTTATCCTCCAACTTGCATACAACTTCTTCCGATACAAGTTCCGAGGCAAATCTGCCCCGGGGGGTGGAAATCGCCTCAAATCGTGAATTTGATGAAATTTGTAAGCACGAATGCACGTAATCAATAAAAACCCAACATAAAAATAAGAAATGAAGAGGAATAGTCCTTCTACATTTTCCAAATTAATTTTGACAGCCCAATTAATCAAATTTGGCATACCTAGCCTTAGTAAATCATCGAGGCTTAGATTTCTAACGAAGGAATAAGTAAACTAAGCTTAAACATTGATAGCCAAAGCTCTAATGGAGAGATTTGTGTACATATTTTGAAAAACGGATCATATTTACTAAAAATATTCACAAAATTGTGAAAATTCAAATGTCAAACCGAATTTTATCAAATTTTAGCTCCCGTTCATCAAATCTGCACACTGGTTTGAAAATTAGGATGAGAAAAGTCTGATCCTCCAACTTTGTATCATTTCTGTAGTTATCCCCCAAACGCTTGTATGCAATATGGAAAAAAAACCTGATGAATTCATATTTTGTGAATAACATGAGAATTACTGAAGGTATCAATGATGTTTTGATATCAAATTGTTCGTTAAGCTCCTGCACATCAAATTTGTACTATGGTTTGAAAATTTGAATGAGAAAAGTCTTATCCTCCAACTTTTTCTTCACCTCCTTGGTGTATCAATGATGCTTTTATGTCAAAATGTTCATTAAGCTTCTACATATCAAACCTGTACATTGGTTTGGTAATTAAACTGAGAAAAGTCTTATCCTCCAACTTGCATACAACTTCTTCCGATACAAGTTCCGAGGCAAATCTGCCCCGGGGGGTGGAAATCGCCTCAAATCGTGAATTTGATGAAATTTGTAAGCACGAATGCACGTAATCAATAAAAACCCAACATAAAAATAAGAAATGAAGATTAATAGTCCTTCTACATTTTCCAAATTAATGTTGACAGCCCAATTAATCAAATTTGGCATACCTAGCCTTAGTAAATCACCGAGGCTTAGATTTCTAACGAAGGAACAAGTAAACTAAGCTTAAACATTGATAGCCAAAGCTCTAATGGAGAGATTTGTGTACATATTTTGAAAAACGGATCATATTTACTAAAAATATTCACAAAATTGTGAAAATTCAAATGTCAAACCGAATTTTATCAAATTTTAGCTCCCGTTCATCAAATCTGCACACTGGTTTGAAAATTAGGATGAGAAAAGTCTGATCCTCCAACTTTCTATCATTTCTGTAGTTATCCCCAAACGCTTGTATGCAATATGGAAAAAAAAACCTGATGAATTCATATTTTGTGAATAACTTGAGAATTACTGAAGGTATCAATGATGTTTTGATATCAAATTGTTCGTTAAGCTCCTGTACATCAAATTTGTACTATGGTTTGAAAATTTGAATGAGAAAAGTCTTATCCTCCAACTATTTCTTCACCTCATTTGGTGCTTTCGCAAAAAAATCAGAAGAAACCTTATTTTGTGAACATCTCGAGAAAACCTTGGTGTATCAATGATGTTTTGATGTCAAAATGTTCATTAAGCTTCCACATATCAAACCTGTACATTGGTTTGGGAATTGAACTGAGAAAAGTCTTATCCTCCAACTTGCATACAACTTCTTCCGATACAAGTTCCGAGGCAAATCTGCCCCGGGGGGTGGAAATCGCCTCAAATCGTGAATTTGATGAAATTTGTAAGCACGAATGCACGTAATCAATAAAAACCCGACATGAAAATAAGAAATGAAGAGGAATAGTCCTTCTACATTTTCCAAATTAATTTTGACAGCCCAATTAATCAAATTTAGCATACCTAGCCTTAGTAAATCACCGAGGCTTAGATTTCTAACGAAGGAACAAGTAAACTAAGCTTAAACATTGATAGCCAAAGCTCTAATGGAGAGATTTGTGTACATATTTTGAAAAACGGGTCACATTTACTGTGATTGTGAAAATTCAAATGTCAAACCGAATTTTATCAAATTTTAGCTCCCGTTCATCAAATCTGCACACTGGTTTGAAAATTAGGATGAGAAAAGTCTGATCCTCCAACTTTGTATCATTTCTGTAGTTATCCCCAAACGCTTGTATGCAATATGGAAGAAAAAAAACCTGATGAATTCATATTTTGTGAATAACTTGAGAATTACTGAAGGTATCAATGATGTTTTGATATCAAATTGTTCGTTAAGCTCCTGTACATCAAATTTGTACTTTGGTTGGAAAATTTGAATGAGAAAAGTCTTATCCTCCAACTATTTCTTCACCTCATTTGGTGCCTTCGCAAAAATATCAAAAGAAACCTTATTTTGTGAACATCTCGAGAAAACCTTGGTGTATCAATGATGCTTTTATGTCAAAATGTTCATTAAGCTTCCACATATCAAACCTGTACATTGGTTTGGTAATTAAACTGAGAAAAGTCTTATCCTCCAACTTGCATACAACTTCTTCCGATACAAGTTCTGAGGCAAATCTGCCCCGGGGGGTGGAAATCGCCTCAAATCGTGAATTTGATGAAATTTGTAAGCACGAATGCACGTAATCAATAAAAACCCGACATGAAAATAAGAAATGAAGAGGAATAGTCCTTCTACATTTTCCAAATTAATTTTGACAGCCCAATTAATCAAATTTAGCATACCTAGCCTTAGTAAATCACCGAGGCTTAGATTTCTAACGAAGGAACAAGTAAACTAAGCTTAAACATTGATAGCCAAAGCTCTAATGGAGAGATTTGTGTACATATTTTGAAAAACGGGTCACATTTACTGTGATTGTGAAAATTCAAATGTCAAACCGAATTTTATCAAATTTTAGCTCCCGTTCATCAAATCTGCACACTGGTTTGAAAATTAGGATGAGAAAAGTCTGATCCTCCAACTTTGTATCATTTCTGTAGTTATCCCCCAAACGCTTGTATGCAATATGGAAAAAAACCTGATGAATTCATATTTTGTGAATAACTTGAGAATTACTGAAGGTATCAATGATGTTTTGATATCAAATTGTTCGTTAAGCTCCTGTACATCAAATTTGTACAATGGTTTGAAAATTTGAATGAGAAAAGTCTTATCCTCCATCTTTTTCTTCGCCTCATTTGGTGCTTTCGCAAAAATATCAGAAGAAACCTTATTTTGTGAACATCTCGAGAAAACCTTGGTGTATCAATGATGTTTTGATGACAAAATGTTCATTAAGCTTCCACATATCAAACCTGTACGTTGGTTTGCATTTCTTGCCTTCGAAAACCTCCATATGCCAAAGTTGGTTCCATTTACTTGGTTAGTTATCGAGTTAGGCAAAAATTGGTGTTGTTTTTGTATGGAAACCCCCCTCTCTCCCCCTTCCAGATGGCGGAGGAGTCTCAAACTTCCATAGAAACATTTCTCTCCTCCAAAAACCTCCACATGCCAAATTTGGTTCATTATGCTTGATTAGCTCATGAGTTTGCACAAATTTGTGTTTCATTAGTATGAGAGCCCCCCTCTTACAGAGAGCGGAGGGGTCTCGAGTTAATTTAAAAACATTTCTTGCCTTCAAAAACCTCTACCTGTCAAATTTGGTTACATTTACTTGATTAGTTCTAGAGTTATGCAGAAACTTGTATTTCATTTGTATGGAGCCCCTCCCCCATCAGAGAGGGAGAAGGGGTCTCAAACTACCGTAGAAACATTTATTGCCTTTAAAATCCCCGCAAGTCAAATTTGGTTCCATTTGCTTTATTAGATCTAGAGTTATTATTAAGAAATTTCACTTTCATTTGTTTGACAGCATCCCTTTTAGGAGAGGGAGGGGTCTCAAACTACCATAGAAAAATTGTTCGCCACCAGAAAACCCCACATGCCAAACTTGGTTTCATTTGCTTGATTAGTTCTTGATATATGCAAAAACTTCTGTTTCATTTGTATGGGAGCCTCCCTTTCTACAGAGGGAGGGGTCTCAAACTTCCATAAAAACATTTTTGCCTCCAAAAACTTCCGCATGCTCAATTTGGGTTCCTTTGCTTGATCAGTTCTCGAGTTGTGCAGAAAAATGTGTTTCATTTGTATGGGAGCCCCCTTTCAGAGGAGGGAGGGGTCTCTTACTATCTTAAAAATATTGCCCAGCCTCAAAAACCCCTGCATACAAATTTTCATGCCAAACGGTCTTTCCGCTCGTGAGTTAAATCGTGACAAAGGAACCCCAACTCATTTTTATTTATATAGATAGATTGAGGCATCGACAATAGAATAAGGGGGTTGTTATGTATCTTAACTATGGAAAAAATCATTTTTTCCCGAACAAATCTGAGACAATTATCTACTATTGATTGTATTGTTTTGCAATTGTTGAAAATTCTAGCATATAGGGGGAATAGTAGATCTACTGTAATGACAATATGCATTTTTCATTTATCTAATACGTGAACAATAAGATTCATGGTCGGCAATAGACTTTAATGTTATCTATATATATAAAACAGAGTGGCATACGTAAGACCGCGCATAACTCGAGAACGGATCGTCCGATTTAAGTTGCTTTTTTTGTTCTGTTCGGCTACGCTCAAGGAACATTTATAGAGAGAGAAAGTTGGACAAATTTATCGGGAAAATGAAAACTTCGAAATGATAGATTTTCAATACATTACGTATGGTATTTTTTCGTTTTGATCGAGTTATCCTTGTGACATGCAGCGGAGTTGACAAGTGTCCTTATTATTCTGCTTTTGGTTAATGTTCGTGGTCCAGCTTTGCTCGAGTCGTTTCGGACTGTGGGTGATCTACTATGTACGACATATCGAGATACCTGTCAGCGGTTGCAATTGATAGAAAATGACACACATTGGGATACAACACATTTCAATGCTATTGTCACTGTACCTGCAATCAAATTCGTATCATCTCGACATGTTTTCCATCAAATGCAGTCGAATTGTGGAACAAATACAAGGATGATATGGTTGATGAAATTTTACATCGCGCAACGAGGCGCTGATTTTGGTTGAATACATGGGTTTACTCATGTGCGGCAGTGACTCCTCAGCAAGAGAACGTATAGGACACTTTAGTGAAAGCGATTGGTAACTGAAATGGATGCGTGTTCTTCATCAATGTACCTGGAGGAACTTGAAAAAAGTACCTTATTTTATTACAATTGGCCTGGGTTCGCCCATGATCAGATATTGCGGTGGCGGTTGCCTTTTCAGGGATTGCAGCCACATTGTTGGAAGGCGGTCGAACGGCTCAATCTGCGTTGAAGCTGCGTTGAATCGACAGGCAACATTTCGAAGAATTCGGCAAGGACGAAAGTGTTGCAGTGTTGTAAGATCCCCATCTGGGACGAATGAACAATGGGACACAAACGAGCATTGGAGGCACTCGATAGAACTATGCAAGATCTGCGCACTTGAAACCTTTTGGAGGCGCAAGGATTTTGTTGCCAGGTGATTTTCGGCAAACACTGTCCAAGTATGGCTTAAAGTAACTTACAAATAAAATTATCATGAATATTCGGAATTATTTGAATCCTAAAATCGATTAACGCGGAACAAAGTTCGCCGGGTCAGCTAGTTTTATATTATTGTATTGTAACTGTATAGTTATTTTTATCCGGGTAAGGCCGTTACAAATATTTAATAAAATAATGTCCTACCGCCGCAACCTGTTTGAAGGGTGAATTTGTAAGAAGGGTTAAAATCTAGGCTCGTGGCTGTACGTACTATCGAATCATATGTACGTACTATCGAGGGTACGTATTATCGAGGCAAAAAGTACGTACTATCGAGGGTGCGTGCTATCGAGGGTACGTACTATCGAGGGTACGTACTATCGAGGTATACCTGTATATGTATAACAAAGGTAAAATAATAAATAATCAGTGTTGAAAATTTTCCCGAAAACAAAATCGATTGGAAGTTCCTGACTTTTCCGAAACATCACCAAATTAAAAAAAAAAAGTTATGAACCCAGCACTTAAAGTTTGTTAATGAAAGTTCATTAGAATTTTCTAAGTAATTTCTAGCAATCAAGGGTTGTTTTTTTATATTGGTGGTGCTCATGCGAGAGAATGAGTTTTCCCATGCTTGCCACCAGGTACTTCAAAGCAAAGAAAGCGGACCGGCAGGATTAATGAGCAAACTCCCCACACCCCATATTCTCCTACACATGTTATAAACAATTTCGAAAGGCACTATCGAACAACTAAATGCATTGGTGGCTGAATCTGTTAAAATTAATGACCTGGTATAATAAATCAGTTTAGTTTAAATTGCTTCAAACTACTGAATAAAGCTAAGCTTAAGCTTAACTGATATACGTTTATAGCGCGCGTGGATTGCATATATCCAGATATTGACATTTTACAGTCGACTGTAAATACAGTCGACTGCAGACAATTATAAGCATTCCTTCCCAAGATTAATCTAATTACATATTTTCACCTCAAACACTATTTAAAACTAATGATAAAAAAACTTGGCAAATAACCGAAATAACCGATTCTCAGATCTTACTATAAAACAATATGTATTGTATAATTTGTACTTACACGAAATATTGATCCAAAACGACGACGAGCGATGACTTTTGTGCCAGCCCCACTGTTCTAGAATTTTTAATTCACTGCCACGGCTTTTGTTTTTAGTTTCCAAGTCGGTAAGCGAATCTAAAGGGGGAGAAATAAAGAATTAGTACTGGAAGTAACAAAATTAACCAAAAAGAATTAATTTTTTTTTAACTTGCGCAGTGTACTTGTAAAAAAATTAGCCGGGAAAACTTAGAGAAACTGTGATTGTGAAAATTCAAATGTCAAACCGAATTTTATCAAATTTTAGCTCCCGTTCATCAAATCTGCACACTGGTTTGAAAATTAGGATGAGAAAAGTCTGATCCTCCAACTTTGTATCATTTCTGTAGTTATCCCCAAACGCTTGTATGCAATATGGAAGAAAAAAAACCTGATGAATTCATATTTTGTGAATAACTTGAGAATTACTGAAAGTATCAATGATGTTTTGATATAAAATTGTTCGTTAAGCTCCTGTTCATCAAATTTGTACTTTGGTTGGAAAATTTGAATGAGAAAAGTCTTATCCTCCAACTATTTCTTCACCTCATTTGGTGCCTTCGCAAAAAAATCAAAAGAAACCTTATTTTGTGAACATCTCGAGAAAACCTTGGTGTATCAATGATGCTTTTATGTCAAAATGTTCATTAAGCTTCCACATATCAAACCTGTACATTGGTTTGGTAATTAAACTGAGAAAAGTCTTATCCTCCAACTTGCATACAACTTCTTCCGATACAAGTTCCGAGGCAAATCTGCCCCGGGGGGTGGAAATCGCCTCAAATCGTGAATTTGATGAAATTTGTAAGCACGAATGCACGTAATCAATAAAAACCCGACATGAAAATAAGAAATGAAGAGGAATAGTCTTCTACATTTTCCAAATTAATTTTGACAGCCCAATTAATCAAATTTAGCATACCTAGCCTTAGTAAATCACCGAGGCTTAGATTTCTAACGAAGGAACAAGTAAACTAAGCTTAAACTTTGATAGCCAAAGCTCTAATGGAGAGATTTGTGTACATATTTTGAAAAACGGGTCACATTTACTGTGATTGTGAAAATTCAAATGTCAAACCGAATTTTATCAAATTTTAGCTCCCGTTCATCAAATCTGCACACTGGTTTGAAAATTAGGATGAGAAAAGTCTGATCCTCCAACTTTGTATCATTTCTGTAGTTATCCCCCAAACGCTTGTATGCAATATGGAAAAAAACCTGATGAATTCATATTTTGTGAATAACATGAGAATTACTGAAGGTATCAATGATGTTTTGATATCAAATTGTTCGTTAAGCTCCTTAGCATTAGCATTAGCATTAGCATTGACGTTTGCACACCTCGTGGATGGAGCTACGATGAGGAATAATTCGTTGGAGACATTGCATGCCACCATGAAACGAAACCAGCTTCTGATACGTTTCTTCACGATACAATCACCACGAAAACACTCCTCGATCGCTCACCTGGCCACGTCCATGCAACCGTTGGTGATAGGGAGGATTTGGTATCTACCTTAAGAAGACACGGGGAACCCACGTAGCCTTCAGTAGATATCAAAGGAAAAAGGAAATGAATAGTCGGAGAGAATAGTTGAACAGAATGCCCTGTTTGGTGCACAGAACAAAAATGTATTCAAAAATGGTCGTTGGGAGCATCTAGTCTAAGAGGTTTAAGTAATGCTCCATTTATCTTCAAACGGTTGGGACTTTAGCATTAACTATAGTCCTAGCTCCCTATGGCTTATGGTTATAGCGCCATTACTCGCTCTCTGAAAAGAAAGAAGAAAGCGCCAACCCAAAATCATATGTTATCCCCCTCCCCCCCCCCATCACACACACACACACACTCACACATAACTCACTCTCACGTCTGTTTGGATTTAATTATGCACCGGATTGTTTGGGATCAACCTCTGTGTACAAAAATGGCTGCCCATTTCTTGATCGAACTGGTAAGGTAACAAAGTGAAACGATTACATTTTAAAAGATCTGAGGATCATGCAAATGATATTTTCTGTCTCAACCAGTAAATAGTCATTGAAACCCAATGCATTTCATTAGCCAATAAATAGATCCAAAAGCACAATTTTAAGATATCACTTGTGAAAGAATTGTTGTGCTAGATTATTTTCATATATTTTTCTCGTAATGTATTGCTATAAAAATTAAACCCCAGCCGTGGGAACGTCATATGTAAGTGACATTCATCATTGGTAATCATTTGAGTATAACAGTGATTATAGCACTTTCTATATACTAGTTAGAATAATGCACTGTTGAACATTAGCATTAGCATTAACATTAGCGTCCACGTGGATGGAGATTCATTGGGGAATAGTTCATTGAAGACAATGAATGTCATGATTTTTTTCCAAAGTTATCATCTAAGCTGATTTGTGCCTATTGAGCAAAAACTTTACCACTTGACCAACAAACCCACTTTTGGCACAACAGACGAATACGACCTTCAACCGTTCAATCAGAACCATTTAAAGCTAAATAGATAGTTTACACTGCTTGTAATCACACATAAGTAACATCAGAGTTTTTGACATATCTGAGTTATAAATTGCCTACTATCATATTTAATCTGAAATTTATTTGATCTGAAAATAAAATAAAAAACATAATAATGATCCCACCTGAAGGTTGAACCTAAGCAACACACAACCACCGTAATTAGTTGCAACAACTTGATTGTGACCATATTGAATTACATTCAAGTCACTTTTACTGCTTTCCAACAAATGTGTTACCATGGTAAACACTAATTTCCTTTCCACAAAAGTTCAACTCAGTGGACGCAGTGGTAACACGTCCAAAAGAATTACTGTGAGGTTTTGAACATGTTTAATATTTAAATATTGGTATTACTGATGTATTACACATCGTTTGCAGAATGGTGCTTGACACTGAACAAATCTGTAAGTCACAGACTCAAATATTCAAAGACGATGTATGTACATCCATTATCCAATATTTAAATGTGCGTATGTTCAAAACCTCGCAGTAATTCTTTTTGAACGTGTTATACTGCGTCCTGAGTTGAACACTGAAATTGATGTTTACCATGTGCTGACTGATTGGAAAACAGCAAATTGTGACGAATGTAATTCAATATAGTCTGTCAGATTGTTGCAACTATTACGTGTTATGTGTTGCTGCCAACCTTCAGGTGATCATCATTAAATAATTTTTATTCCACTATTTTCAGATCAAACAAATTTCGAATTCGTAATGTAACATGTCAAGAAACGATGGCCCATGATGTGATTACGAAACATTATGAGTATCATTTAGCTTTAAAATGGTTCTGATGAACGGTAGTCATGATGCCTATGTCTGTTGTGTAGAAAGTGGGTTTGTTGGTCAGTGTGGGACTCAATAGGCGCAAAATCAGCAGATGATAACTTGGAAAGATCGCGTGATGTCAATGAGCTGACTACAGTAGTCTCCATCCGCGTCAGACATGATGTTGTGCTAATGCTGTGTTGGCTTGGTCTGTTATTCTAACAACAGATAGAGGATAGCTGTAATCACTGTTATATAGTAGTACCCGTATTAATGTCCTTATATGACGTTCACACGGCTGAGTTTGAATTTTATGGCAACCCGTGCGAAAGTATATGAAGTAATCTAGCGCAACAATTAACAAAAAAGCAAGTGAATGTATCTTAAAATTGACAACTGGATCTATTTGGCTAATGAAACCGTTAGTGTGACTATTTACTGGTTGGATGAAGTAATGTTTGCATGATCCTCAGATCTTTTGTGATCGTTTCATATTGCAACACCGATCAGAAATGGGCGAGCCATTTTACTGAAGTTGTTAAGCAATCCGTGCAGCAATTAAATCCAGGCAGACAGTAATATTGATGTATTATTAAAAAGAAAGAAAAAAAAAAGAAAGAAGCTGTGTGTCTACGATGAAGAAGATAACATGATTTAGGTGCTTTCTCTTTCTTTTCAGAAGGTAATGGCTAACGCCGCTCATAAGCCATAGGAAACTAGAACTATAGTTAATGCTAAAGTCCCAACCGTTTGAAAGATAGATAGGCATGCCAAACCTCTTGGAACTAGATACATTTTATTCTTATGCACAAACAGGAGCAATACCTTCAATATTCTCTCCGTACTATTCATTTCCTTTTTCGCACAGTATCTGCTGGAAACACGTGGGAATATCTCATGACAGATACCAAATCCTCCTATCACCAGAGTTGCATGGGCAATGGTAATTAATGTATCGAGATACAAATGACATTCTATCGTGAAGCTGTATCGAAACTGAACAATTTCATGTGTATGTCTCAAGCAATTATTCCTCATCATCAGCTCCGCGAGATGTGCAAACGTCAATGCTAATGCCAATGCTATTAACAGGAAGCAAACGGAACAATTTGATATCAAAGTGACATCATTGATGCCCTTCGAGTAATTCTCATGTTATTCGCAAAGATATAATTCATCAATTTCCATATTGCCTTTCTAGTTGTGATAAAGAGAGACGGAGATCAGGCCTCTCATCTGAACCTGAAGCCAGTGATACGGAACTGATGGGCAAGGAGCTAGACTGATAGAATTCGATTCACAATCACAGTAAATGTGACCCCATTTTCAAAATAATATGCCTGAATCTCTCCGTGGAGAAACTTGTATCAAGTTGCAAGCTTGGTACTTGTTCGTAGGCTAGATTTGGTCAGTGGGCGTCAAATTTGGAAAATATGAAGTTATTCACTCTTCATTATACTTCATGTCGAGTTTGATAACTGCCCTGTCAAATTCACATTTGGTGATTTCTTTATTTCGTTATAAATTATCGAAGAAGTTAACAATACAAGTAGGATAGACATGATTTAGTACCCAGGCCAATGCAGGTTTATGGAAAGCAATACGACATCAAAACGTCATTGATACACCAAGATTTTCGAATGATTAAAATGGATTTCTTTGATTTTGTAAACAATGGTGAAAATAGTTGGAGATAGACTTTCTCATTCAAGTACAATGAAGTACAAATTTGATGAGCAAGTAACGAGTAATTTTATATCAAACATCATTATTACTTTCAGTAATTCTCAAGTTATTGCAAAATATAATTCATCAGATTTTCTTCCATATTACATGAAGCGTTTGAGATAACTGAGAATGATACAAGTTGGAATCAGGTACTCTGCATCTAATCAAACCGAATGCGGTGATGGAGCAGGAGCTAAAATTTGATAAAATTCAGTTTGACATTTGAATTTTCACAATCACAGTTTCTCTAGGGATTTTCCCGCTGAATTTTTTGCAGTATATAAGTAAAATTGATTCTTTACAGTTATTTTGTTACTCCAGTAAACAATTCTTTATTTTCTCCCTTTGTTAGCTTATGACTGAAGGCTAAAGAGCAAAGAGCCGTGACGATAATTAAAATTAGTGACCTCAGATATATCTACAAATCATCTGTAATATTTTGAATCAATATTTCGTAATGCAAATTATACAATACATATTGTTTTATGTAGATCTGAATCGGTATTTCGTTGTGCAAGTTTTATCATTAATTTTAAATAGTATTTAGTATGAAATAATATTAGATTAATCTTGGAAGAAGGAGATAACCTCATAATTATCTGCGATCCTTCTGTTGCAGTCGACTGTAAAATGTCAGTATCGCGCTATAAACATATGAGATGAAGCAAGCAACAGCTCGGCCAGTTTATTCATTCAATAAACTGATTTATTATGCCGGAGTCGTGGTACCCGGCAGATTCAGCCTGTCTGTGGGCTGATATTCTCGTGTTATAACATGTGTAAATCAGGGTGTGGGGGAAGTTTGCTCATTAATCCTGCTGATCCCTTTTCTTTGCTTTTGAAGTACCATGTGGCAAACATCGAGGAAAACTCATTCTCTCGCATGAAACGCAAAACTGACGCCATGATTGCCCCATTAAATTCTAATGAACTTTCGTGTAAACTTTAGTGATCATAACAGTGATGTTCGGAAAAGTCAGCTTCCAGTCGATTTTGTTTTCGGGAGATTTTCAAGCACTGATTATTTATTATTTGCCTTTGTTATACATATACGGGTAATACCTCGATAGTAAACCCTCGATGAGTACATTGCCTCGAACGCACCTCGTATGAGCCTTTGCCTCCACATGCCTCGATGTAATATGATCGATGTCTATTCGTTTGGCCATATACAAATTCACCCTTCAAGCAATTTGCTGACATACCAGTTGTTATTTTATTAAAATATTTGTAACGGCGGATAAAATGGCCTTCTGATCCTGTATGCAATAATATAAAACTGGCTGACAGCAGCACAGACTACGTAATCATTTTTAGGATTCAATAATTCAGTCATGATAATTTTATTTGTAAGTTACTTAAGCCATGCTTGGACTTGGTATTTATAATCCTCAACAAATCCTTGCGCTATAGTTTTCGATATATGATCTATAGTTATCAGTGTATCAATCATCGACATCATGCATTCATTCGTCCCAGATGGGATATCTTCTGGCACTGCGGCACTCGTCCTTTATGATGTTGCCTGTCGATTCAACTGCCTTCAACACTGGATGAGCCGTTCGACCTCAACTCCAGCTTGTGTGTGATCCAGTTAAATATATCTGATGATGATCCAGTATGTAAGATAGATTGCTTTCGAGTTCCTCCGTTGCAGTGATGAAGGCGCATCCATTCAATCCTTTCTAAGTGTACAATTCTCTTGCTGATCACTGCCGCATGGTGAAATAGGCCCTGTATTAAGACACTCGTTATCTTGATAACAAGATTTCATCGGCCATATCATCCTTGTATTTGTTCACGATGACTGCAAACTGATAGGCTGATGTCGGATATTGCAGGCAGTGACAATAACGTTAATGTGTTGTATCACAATGTGTCGTCTCTATCAGTGCGGCCATGCTGACGTATCATTATGTCGTACAGCGTTACAGTCGAACTGACTCGGCAAACAGTAAAACAGAACATAATAGAGACACTTGTGCTGCATCTGGAATATCGTCAAACAGAAAAATACCATACATGAAAACAATATCATTCCGAAATTTTCATTTCCCGATGCCCAATCAACTCTCTCTCCAAATGTTCCTTGGTATGTAGACAAAAGAAACAGCAAATCAGTTGATTCTCGAGTTATGCTGTTCTTGTAATATACTTCTGTTTTATATACAATATAGATAACATTAAAGTCTTGCCGACCACATGGATCTTATTGATTCACGTATTAGATAAATGAAAGATGCATGTGTGCAATCCAGATCTATTCCCCCTATATGCTAGGGCCTCAACAGTGCAAGACAATACAATCAGTAGATATTGTCTCAGATTTGTTGGGAAAGATGATTTTTCCATGTAATTAGATATGAAGCAACCCCCTTGTTGTCGATGCCTCAATCTATCTATATAAATGTGAGTTGAGTTCCTTTGTCTGTTTAACTATGTGAAAGACAATTTGTAAATAATTTGTATGCAGGAATTTTTGAATTTGAGCAATATTTTAAGATGAAATGAGACCCCTTCCCTCCTCTGAGGGGCTCCCCATACAAATGAGCATTTTCTGCATAATGTGAAACTGATCAAGCAAAGAATTTCGTGGCATGCAGAAGTTTGGAGACAGATGTTTTATAAGTTTGAGACCCTCTGTAGAGAGTCAACACAAATGAGCAAGTTTTGCATATCAGAACTAATCAAGCGATGAAGGCAAGTTGTATCAATGAGTGTGTGTAACAGTCCTACTGTGGTAGTTGAGGCCCTCCATAACAAAGGGATGCTGTCAAACAAATGAAGTGAGACGTAACTCTGAATCTAATAAGCAAATGGAACCAAATTTGACTTTACTTCAAAGGCAATAAATGCAAATGAATTTGTGAGAAATATGGAAATGAGCTCTGGGGCCTATAATACAGGTAATCCAGTAAATGTAACCAGGTTTGACGGAGCCAGAGGTTTTGAAGGCAAGTATTTTTCCTCGAGACCCCTCCGCTCTCTGCTGGAGAATCTCGCTGTGGAGCACAGGTTTGTGCTTGAATCATGGTGAATCAAGCATAAATGAATCAAACCGATTTGGCTGTCGTGGAGAGAAGATGTTTCTATGGAAGTTGGACTCCTCCATAATCAGGGAACTCAGCAAGGCAACTGAGATTTTAGCACTGGCTTCTTGACAAATGGGATATCTTTGTCATATGGAGGGTTTTCGAGGCGAAATACTGGAGCCAACTGGGACTTTGATATGGAAGCCAATGAACGATTTTGTCGTCAAACATCATTGATACGCAGAATTTCTCGGATGTTCTTCTGATGTACTTGAAATATCAGATGAATGGAAAGATGGAGGATAAGACTTTATCATTCCAGATTGCAGGTAATACAAGTTGATGTGCAAGTAACCGAACGGCTGATAATCAAGACATCGTGTCCTTCGGTGATTCTTCTAGGATATGAATTCGTCGGGCCACCGTATTACATACTGCAGCGTTTGAGATAACTACGGGAAGCTGCCATGCAAGTTGGGATCAGACTCTCATCTGAATTTTCAGGCCAGTGTGCAGACTGATGGGCAGAGTAAATTTGATAGATTCGGTTTGTGCCTTGTACTGCAGTCTGACAATGTGACCCGTTTTCAAGTATGTACGCAAATCTCTCCTTAGAGCTATCGTATGTTTGAAACAGTTTACCCCTGTTCCTTCGTTAAGCTAGATATGCTGGAATGATTAGTGGACTCAAGATAATTTGGAGAATGTGGAAAGGACTATTCCTCTTCATTTCTTCGATTTTTCGCAAATGTCGGTTGCAATTGGGTACGTGCATTCGTATAGCACTGGAACAAATCAGAGTGCGATTTGAGCTGTTTCCACCTGCGGGCACTCCTTGCCTCGGAGAGACAACATGCGGAAAGTGGATGCGACTCGTAGTTCTCAGCTGACCAGGCCAGTATTGCAGGTTGACCGATGTGGAGCTGCCCATATGGTGACATATTGACATACAAGCATCGTCCTCACGAGTATTCCTGAGACAATCGTTTTTGTAAGCACAGCATAGTGGCGTGGAGGATAAGACACTGCTCATTCAGTACAAATATATTCCAGAATTTGATAGTAGGAAGCCGACGAACAAATTGACAATGGACAACATCATCTGATACCTTCAGTAATTCTCAAGTTATTACACGCAGTTAACCATATTACTCCTGAAGCGTTTGGACAACTACAGGAAATGATGCAAGTTGGAGATCCAGGAGCACTATAAATCTAATTTTCAGGCCGAGTGTGCATTTGATGAACTGATGACAGAATCTGATAGGGCATACGTTTGACTAGTTTCACAATCTGTCACGATGTGACACGTTTTTCAAAGATATCTGTGCACAATCTCTCCGTGGAGACTGATATCAATGTTCGAAACTGGATACTTGTTCCTTCGATCGAGAGGCCTCGATGATGAAACTAGGTAGCTCACTGAATTTGATGAGTGAACATATCAGAACCAATTTGGAAGACGTCGGAAGGATATCCTCTTCATTTCTTGATCACCATGTCGAGTGATGTTGTTACGTGCATCCATAGATAACCTACAAATTTTCATCCGGGCATTCACCCTGAGCTGAAGTACACTCAGGTGTAGTCAGCCGCAGTGCTATGCGAGATGGAGGATAAGACTTTCTCCGGTTCAGATTCTGACCAATACAGGTTGATATGTGGAAACCCGATGGTACGTGTTTGACATCCAAGGCATCGATTGATACGCCAGGTCTTTTCTCGGATGATGCAAGGCTAGGGTACTCTTCCTGATTTTTGCGAAGATACCAATGGATGGTGAAGAGAGTTAGTGAGATGGGCACTTTCTCGTTCAGATTTCCAGGCCATAGTTACAAATGTGGTGTTGAATTGGCAAATTCTGGTGATAATCAGAGCATCGTTGATGCCTTCAGTAATTACTCAAGTGTCTAGATCTGGAGTTCGTCATGGTTTTTTCCAGGAACACAGGATCACTACGAGATCATCAGAGTAAGTCTGGAGGATCCGGGCCTCTAGTCTCGATCTGATTGTCAGGCCAGTGTGCAGTGCGTGAACCGAGATCTCGATTTGATGGAATTCGGTTTGTTACATTCAATTTTCCCCATTTTATCGACTATTTTAGTAAATCGTTTTCAAGATATGTGACGCAAATCTCCCAGTGAAGCGCATCATCATCAGAAACTGGTTGCACCTGTTCCTTCGTTGAGAATCTAGGCCATCAGTAGGTTTACTGGAGCTAGACTGTCTTGGGATTTGTTGGTGGAGCTGTCAACGTGTAATTTGGAAGGCACGAAGGACTGCCTCTTCATTTCTTTATTTTCATGTCGAGTTTTGTTGATTACGTGCATTCGTAGCTACAAATTTCATCAGATTCACGATTTGAGCATTCCACTCCGGGCAGATTTACTTCGGAACTTGTAATCGGAAGAAGTAATGCAGATTGGAGGATAAGACTTTCTCAGTTTATTACAGCCAGACCAATGTACAGGATTTGATATGTAAAGCCCAATGATACACGATTTTAGACATGATCGTGATTACTTGCCAGAGTGAAGAGATTGAAGGATAAGACTTTTCTCATTCAAGTTTCGAGGCCAGCATAGTAGATTTGATGGAAACAACGAACAATTTGATATCAAAACATCATGATACCTTCAGTAATTCTCATGTTATTACCGAATATGAATTCATCGAATTTTTTCCATGTGCATGCAGAGCGTTTGGGGATGACTACAGAGTGTTGCGAGATCGGACGATCAATCTAATTCCTAGGCCGAGTGGATCTGATGAACGAGACAAAATTTGATAAGAATCAGTTTGACATTTGAATTTTCTGATACTAGTGATATACAGTAAATATGATCCGTTTTCAAGATAATGTGCCTGCAAATCTCTCCATTCGGAAACTTTGGCTATCAATGTTTAAGCCCAATTCGCTATTCCTTAGACTAGAAGTCTCAAGCTCATTTACTGGAGCTAGGTATCTGATTAAGTGGGCTGTCAAATTGAATTTGAAGATGTGGAAGGTATTCCTTCATTTCTTACGCATGTTGAGTTTTGTGCGATAGACTATTTGGAACCTCTCCAGTCTGATTTGAGCTACCCGAATTTACCTCGAACTAGCAATCGGAAAGTTGAAGGATAGACACCTATGGTTGTGCCAGGCCAATGGGTTTGTATGTGAAGCCAATGAGCATTTTAT
>JASCZW010013928.1:0-24199 GCA_034211315.2 Aedes japonicus | reverse complement strand
CTTTATGAAAGGACGCTCTACTACTACAAATTTGCTAAATTTTTTAAATTTTTCATTCAATGCAATGGACGAAGGCAATTACGTTGAAACCTTATACACTGACTTTAGCAAAGCATTTGATAGAGCCGATATTCCTTTGTTGCTTTTCAAATTGTCTAAGATAGGTTTCAATCACAATTTATTAAAGTGGGTTCAGTCATACTTGCGTGCAAGAACACAACGAGTAAGATTTTAAGGAAATCTATCATCGGTTGTGAATGTTACATCGGGAGTACCACAGGGATCCCACCTGGGTCCTTTACTATTTATTTTGTTAGTCAATGATGTTGAATATAGTTTACGCCATTTGAATGTTTTAATATATGCAGACGGCATTAAACTTTTCATGGCAATACGTAAGCCATCTGATATTGAAATATTCCAAAAAGAAGTTGATAATTTTCCTAAAAGAAGTTTGGTGTACAAAAAGCTTGCTAGAGATAAAAAAGTGCATCTCAGTCTCATTCACTAAAAAGTGAAATGTAAGGCAAGACACCATCACTATAGGTCAACGAACTGTTATGCAATCAATTTAGAGATTTGGGAATCATACTTGATTCCGAGCTCACTTTTGTAGAACACTATAGCAATATAATTTACAAGGCTAGAAATATGATCGGGTTCATCAAAAGGATTGGTTTTCATTTCAATGATCCCTATACAATAAAAACGTTGTATGAAACACATGTTAGGCCCCTTCTCGAGTACTGCAGCGTGGTTTGGGATCCATACCGGAATACACATTAAGACCGTATTGAGCGTATTGAGTCAGTGCAGAAACAGTTTTTATTGTATGCGTTGCGCAAGTTAGGATGGAACTCTTTTCAGTTACCTTCATATGAATCTCAGTGTATGTTAATTAAAATGGATGCTCTTGAAAACGACGTGTGTTTGCTATTCTATCATTTCCAGGGGCCTGGCAACCCTATCCTTGTTACTAGCGTTTGACAGTATGCAACATATCACGGGCCTTATTTGAATACACGGTATTCTCAATTTACGCTCTTATGACTATAAAGTATGCTCTTTCGAGGAAACTGGGACTACGCCTAAAAGGAGTATATAGCTTTTACTCTCATTTGCGTAAACCGAATAAACGTCAAAATGTGCATACTTTTTACTCTAGTGAAGAACTAAAACATGCATACTTTTACTCCTTTTGAAAAGTAAAATATGCATACTTTTTACTCCTTTTAAAAGTAAAAGATGCATACTTTTACTCCCTTTTAAAACATAAAAGATGTATACTTTTTACGCATTTACGAATGTCAATTCTGCTCGAGTGTTGCTAAAAACGGCTCAATTTCGTAATTTAAATACGCAAGTGAAATAGACATCTATAAATTACACAGCCCTGTTTATTAATTGAAAGAAAAAAATAACAAAAACTTGTCTAGGTTTTGTGCAGAAATTGACTCACGCATTTCATTACAGAGTTGATTAACAAACATTTTTGGAACTAATTGTTTTAACCTATATATGCAACCGCTGCTGTCGAGAAGGAAATGTTTTTGGCTCAGGAACTACCAGTAAATTGGTCTCAAGCTCGGTCCAATGATTCGGACCCAATAATCTATCCTTAATAATCGCATCCGAACACAGGGCATGGAAGACCTGTTTTGTTTCAAATAGTGTTAAACATTTGTAATTACTTACATAGTAAATATTTAAGTTACCTGTCAATTTCGTAAATGCGTCTAAATCCAACGTAATAGATAATTGCTCCATTTTCTGTACTGCGACAGCCTAAAACAGTTCCGGAACTTAAACTGCTTAACAAATAAATGCTTATTTGAAAATGGCGTCAGCATAAAGTTACGGGCAGAGTAAATTTTCTTTTCTCAGCGGTGCTTACTTTTTACACATTTTTTGTCGCTGTTGACATACTTGAAAAGGCGTAAAAAGTACTCTTCATTAGTGTATACAAACTAGTCACTTTTTGACGTATCCACTATAATCTTGAAAATGTGCAAAATAAAGTCATAAAAGGAGTTTTCCAGATTTACACGAGTGGCAGTATTGTTTACAAATAATGAATCTTTTCTGGATCAACAATAGAAAAGGGCCTATCGACATTTGTAAACAAACACTTCTGAACCTATTTCACTCATAAAGCGCAGACTACCCACGCAAACCAATACCATCACCATGTGAGGAAAGTTTCCCCTACACGATGATTTTGTAGGTTTGCGTGTGCTAGCCAACGGCTTCCGAGAAAACGGGCTCAGAAGTGTTTGTTTACAAATGTTGATGGGCCCTTTTCTATTGTTGATCCAGTTTTGATGTTTGGATGTTAGAGATGTTGGCTAAAGCAAAATGAATTCTCGCCAGCTCCTTGATCATTTCTGAACGATGTTATTGGGCAAAGAGTAAATGACGCAGAAATGTTAGAGAAGCTCAACTTATGCGCTCCCATCCGTTACTTAAGAAGCAGGAATTTATTCTACTTAAATAATCAAAGAACCAACTATGCCCAAAATGGACCCATAAATAAGATGATGTCTTGCTATAACAAATACTGCATCACAATTGATATAACAATGAATAAAAATCAACTAAAAAAAAGTATTTTACTCTCAATATCAGGAAGAATAAAATTAAGGCAAAAATGTAAAACTGGTCTACAAAAATGATTGACGACAAATAAAATTAAAAAAATAAAATTGCCTAGACTACTAATTAATGCGACATAACCACAATGGAACTGACTCTTAGTTTCGGGCGTTGACAGTAGATCCCTACTGAACCCAAGCCGGCGCAAGGAGTGAAAGGACCCATACAAAGATGATCAAATATGATCTTTCGATCAGCGAACTCATCTGTTCCCTTAGTTTTGAAAGAAATAGGATCAGTGTTTAGTATACTGCCGTTTTAAGCATAACTGTCCCATGTATATATCTGCCGTTATACGCATAATTGTCCCATGTTCTATGGGTTCCCTATATACATGGGACAGTTGTGCTTACTATTAACGATTATAGAGAACCCCATAGAACATGGGCCAATTATGCATGAGAACGGCAGTATGGTAGGTTTCATAAACCGAAGAGCCTCAATCGAACTGAGGCTGTAATGGTCTGCGGTCTTGTAGGAAATCAACCCCAATGCGAAGTTGATTGCTACTAGCTCAGCAACATTAACAGAACAAGGATCCTGAAGTTTGTGGAAGGGGCTGAAGTTTTTATTGAAGACACCGAAGCCAGTGGATCCATTGAGCCGAGACCCATCAGCGAAAAACTTTTTTTTGGAATTGAACTGTTGGTACATTTCCGTAAAAATATGCGGAATGATAATAGGACGAAGTTGTTCCGGTATCCCATGAGATGCTTGTTTCACGGAAAGATCATAATGAATTGAGGAGCTCATATACTGCCGTTCTACGCATAATTGTCCCATGTTCTATGGGTTTCCCTATGTACATGGGACAGTTATGCTAATAACGACAGTATAGGTTAGGTAACGACGGAAGACATATATGGATAACTTTTCATATAAATATGCGAAGTTTAATGTAGATCAAATTTATTCAAAACCTAGAATAAAATGTTTTTTTTCGGTTCGGAATTGTTTTTATTTTCATACTAAGCTATTTATTTTGATACATGATAAACATCGATTGGCTAAAAAATAGCATACATTGGTCTTAGAGTTTATTCGAGATTTTTCGATTTTCTGTTCGTATTTTTACACAACACAACTGAAATGAAGACATGATCGCGCTAAGTGAGGGGCAATAATGCTATAAATAGAATTCTCTCACGCAATTTGGAATTAGTTTATATTATGGTTCCAGTTGAAAATCGAATTTATCGACTAGCGACAATCGATTTTACTCTCGTTCTGTACGTTAAACCTAATGTCGGAAGTCGTGCGCTGTACGGCGCATCTGATGCGCCATAGAGTGCACTACTTCCGACATTAGGTATAACGTACAGAATGAGAGTAAAATCGATTGTCGCTAGTCGATAAATTCGGTTTTCAAATGAAACCATAATACTATTATGTGGGATGAAAAGTAACTTCCTTGACCGCCACAATGCGATGCTTCTGCAAAAAAGGTTTGAGTGCCTAGTAGTCTGTTCATATTTAGGCTGTGTTCCAATTCGCGAATTAATTTTAATTTTTTGCTCAAACTTGACAGATGAAAAATAATCGATTAAGTCTGCTTCTCGAGCTGACTTATTTCTGACAGAACGGCAACTCAATTTTGATCGAACACCTTATCGAAAGTGTGTTGATCAATAACATAGGGATTTAGATCGATTAATCGATTATTTTGCATCTGTCAAGTTTAAGTAAAATTAAAATTAAATCGCGAATTGGAACACAATCTTGAGCACACGCCAAATTTCAGTGCGATACTGCGCTTAGTTTTGTTTTGATAGCTGATTGTTGTTGACGTGTTTGACATGTTTTAATTTATTTATTTTCCGTCGGCTTGTTTGACATGTTGAATATGGATAAAAACGATTTGCGTTCTCTCATGGAAGGTCCATTAATTATGTCACGCAGTAAGGGGGGAGGGGGGTTTGAGAAAACGTGACGATCAATACAAAAATTTAAAGGTCCATACAAAAAACGTGACAAGGGGGGAGGGGGGCTGTAAAAAGTAATTTTTTGCGTGACGTAATTAATGGACATTCCCTAACATTATTTTTTGAGAGGCAAAACGGCGGAGGAAACAACAGAAAAGTTGGATGGGGTAAATGCTCTGTCAGATTACACCGTTAAATATCGGTTTCGAGAGTTTTGTGGTGTCCGCAGCGGCAGGCACCATCGACTATTACAAAAATCTCAGAGGGAACATTTCACGGACTTGTACCATAGACTAACTCTAAGACCAGTAGGTCCCATACAAAAACGCTTTTTTTCTTGGCTCAGTCAGTACTAGAACATCGTCCCAAGCTCGGTCCCAAGCTCAATAATGCACCCCTTATAATGAACTCACATGAACACACTCTCAAATACTCTGTCAAAATAACACAGCAAATCAAAACAAAGGCGCAAATATGTATAACAAGGTGCTGGCTTCAGGTGTAATTCGGACCAGGGGTTCTACAACAGTGAACCAATTTCAAATCGCTAGTTACATATTGATTGTTGATTAAACTTTTCATGGAAATACGTAAGTCATCTAATATTGAAATATTCCAAAAAGAAGTTGATAATTTCCATGTTTGGTGTACAAAAAGCTTGCTAGAGATTAACGTAAAAAAGTGCATCTCAGTCTCATTCACTAAAAAGTGAAATGTAAGGCAAGACACCATCACTATAGGTCAACGAACTGTTATGCAATCAAGTTAGAGATTTGGGAATCATACTTGATTCCGAGCTCACTTTTGTAGAACACTATAGCAATATAATTTACAAGGCTAGAAATATGATCGGGTTCATCAAAAGGATTGGTTTTCATTTCAATGATCCCTATACAATAAAAACGTTGTATGAAACACATGTTAGGCCCCTTCTCGAGTACTGCAGCGTGGTTTGGGATCCATACCGGAATACACATTAAGACCGTATTGAGCGTATTGAGTCAGTGCAGAAACAGTTTTTATTGTATGCGTTGCGCAAGTTAGGATGGAACTCTTTTCAGTTACCTTCATATGAATCTCAGTGTATGTTAATTAAAATGGATGCTCTTGAAAACGACGTGAGTTTGCTATTCTATCATTTCCAGGGGCCTGGCAACCCTATCCTTGTTACTAGCGTTTGACAGTATGCAACATATCACGGGCCTTATTTGAATACACGGTATTCTCAATTTACGCTCTTATGACTATAAAGTATGCTCTTTCGAGGGAAACTGGGACTACGCCTAAAAGGAGTATATAACGTTTACTCTCATTTGCGTAAACCGAATAAACGTCAAAATGTGCATACTTTTTACTCCTAGTGAAGAACTAAAACATGCATACTTTTTACTCCTTTTGAAAAGTAAAATATGCATACTTTTTACTCCTTTTAAAAAGTAAAAGATGCATACTTTTTACTCCTTTTAAAACATAAAAGATGTATACTTTTTACGCATTTTGGAATGTCAATTTTGCTCGAGTGTTGCTAGAAACGGCTCAATTCCGTAATTTAAATACGCAAGTGAAAATTTATTAATTGAAAGAAAAAAATAACAAAAACTTGTCTAGGTTTTGCGCAGAAATTGACTCACGCATTTCGTTACAGAGTTGATTAACAAACATTTTGGAACTAATTGTTTTAACCTTATATGCAACCGCTGCTGTCGAGAAGGAAATGTTTTTGGCTCAGGAACTACCAGTAAATTGGTCTCAAGCTCGGTCCAATGATTCGGACCCAATAATCTATCCTTAATAATCGCATCCGAACACAGGGCATGGAAGACCTGTTTTGTTTCAAATAGTGTTAAACATTTGTAATTACTTACATAAGTAAATATTTAAGTTACCTGTCAATTTCGTAAATGCGTCTAAATCCAACGTAATAGATAATTGCTCCATTTTCTGTACTGCGACAGCCTAAAACAGTTCCGGAACTTAAACTGCTTAACAAATAAATGCTTATTTGAAAATGGCGTCAGCATAAAGTTACGGGCAGAGTAAATTTTCTTTTCTCAGCGGTGCTTACTTTTTACACATTTTTTTGTCGCTGTTGACATACTTGAAAAGGCGTAAAAAGTACTCTTCATTAGTGTATACAAACTAGTCACTTTTTGACGTATCCACTATAATCTTGAAAATGTGCAAAATATAGTCATAAAAGGAGTTTTCCAGATTTACCGTGTAAGGCCCGTCTGACGTTTGTTCCTACGGGCACGAGTGGCAGTATTGTTTACAAATAATGAATCTTTTGATGTTTGGATGTTAGAGATGTTGGCTAAAGCAAAATGAATTCTCGCCAGCTCCTTGATCATTTCTGAACGATGTTATTGGGCAAAGAGTAAATGACGCAGAAATGTTAGAGAAGCTCAACTTATGCGCTCCCATCCGTTACTTAAGAAGCAGGAATTTATTCTACATAAATAATCAAAGAACCAACTATGCCCAAAATGGACCCATAAATAAGATGATGTCTTGCTATAACAAATACTGCATCACAATTGATATAACAATGAATAAAAATCAACTAAAAAAAGTATTTTACTCTCAATATCAGGAAGAATAAAATTAAGGCAAAAATGTAAAACTGGTCTACAAATATGATTGACGACAAATAAAATTAAAAAAATAAAATTGCCTAGACTACTAATTAATGCGACATAACCACAATGGAACTGACTCTTAGTTTCGGGCGTTGACAGAGAATCCCTACTGAACCCAAGCCGGCGCAAGGGTGAAAGGACCCATACAAAGATGATCAAATATGATCTTTCGATCAGCGAACTCATCTGTTCCCTTAGTTTTGAAAGGAAATAGGATCAGTGTTTAGTATACTGCCGTTTTAAGCATAACTGTCCCATGTATATACTGCCAGTTATGCGCATAATTAGTACCCATGTTCTGTGGGATTCCCTATATACATGGGACAGTTATGCTTATAACGGCAGTATAAAGAACCCCATAGAACATGGGCCAATTATGCATAGAACGGCAGTATAGTAGGTTTCATAAACCGAAGAGCCTCAATCGAACTGAGGCTGTAATGGTCTGCGGTCTTGTAGGAAATCAACCCCAATGCGAAGTTGATTGCTACTAGCTCAGCAACATAAACAAAACAAGGATCCTGAAGTTTGTGGAAGGGGCTGAAGTTTTTATTGAAGACACCGAAGCCAGTGGATCCATTGAGGCGAGACCCATCAGCGAAAAACTTTTTTTTGGAATTGAACTGTTGGTACATTTCCGTAAAAATATGCGGAATGATAATAGAACGAAGTTGTTCCGGTATCCCATGAGATGCTTGTTTCACGGAAAGAATTGAGGAGCTCATATAGGTGAGGTAACGACGGAAGACATATATGGATAAGTTTTCATATAAATATACTTAGTTTAATGTAGATCAAATTTATTCAAAACCCAGAATAAAATGTTTTTTTTCGGTTCGGAATTGTTTTTATTTTGATACTAAGCTATTTATGTTGATACATAATAAACATCGATTGGCTAAAAAATAGCATACATTGGTCTTAGAGTGGATAATAATCCCGGTTTATTCGAGATTTTTCGATTTTCTGTTCATATTCGAACACAACACAACTGAAATAAAGACATGATCGCGCTAAGTGAGGGGCAATAATGCTATAAATAGAATTCTCTCGCGCAACTTGGAATTTGTTTATACTATTAGGTGGGGTAAAAAGTAACTTCCTTGACCGCCAAAATGCGATGCTTCTGCAAAAAAGGTTAAAGTGCCTTGTAGTCTGTTCGTATTTAGGCATACACGCCAAATTTCAGTGCGATACTGCGCTTAGTTTTGTTTTGATAGCTGATTGTTGTTGACGTGTTGAATGTTGAATATGGATAAAAACGATTTGCGTTCTCTCATATAACATTATTTTTTGAGAGGCAAAACGGCGAAGGAAACAACAGAAAAGTTGGATGGGGTAAATGCTCTGTCAGATTACACCGTTAAACATCGGTTTTGAGAGTTGGTGTCCGCAACTCCACTACTGATCAAGTTCGCAGCGGCAGGCACCATCGACTATTAGGTTCTCGCCGAGCGATCTCACAAATACTAGCGTGCTACTTTACACGTATAGGATCGATTTGTTTATTGTTTTCAACCACGAGATCAACTGTCAAAATGTTCAGGTTGACAACGGTTTGTTTTTTATTTTCAACCAGCAAAACGATTGTATTAGTGAAACTGTTTACCTAATACTAACAGCGGCAGAAGTCTATTAGAGTGCACATTTTACGGACTTGTGCTAATAGTACTCAATTTCGGGTTGTTTGGAAATACCGTGGGACACTTTGGTCGATGAGGCAAATTAAATACTGAAATATTTCAGCATCATTAATGATTAAAGGCTGCTTCAGGTCGTTTGCAAAAACCCATTAATGGGTGAAAAAACACCCATTTTCGCTAGAAGTGTCTCTCCCATTTAATGGGTAAACTCGATTACCCATTAATGGGTAAAAGCAGATGTATGTCACAAAATGGGTATTTATTCACCCATTGCAAAGAAACCAGGTTTCCCATAATGGGTAAAAAATTACTCATTTTTGCATGCAGATTATGCAGCAGTTTGGTATATTATAAACGAGATTATAAATTCATGGTTTTCATGGTACTTAATCAATAAATGCAATAGAAAAACACAAAATAGTACTTGTATTTGTTTTATTCATACCTTTTTCGGTTAACTTATGGAATCATCCATCAATAAATCCTCCAATCGAGCTTCCAGATCCAAGTTATTTGGCTGTTTACATGAAAAAATGTGCCAGCTTTCTTTCCGGAACAGCATTCTTCGGGCTTGTACCAACAATCAATATGTAACTAGTGATTTGAAATTGGTTCACTGTTGTAGAACCCCTTGGTCCGAATTATACCTTGAAGCCAGCACCTTGTTATACATATTTGCGCCTTTGTTTTGATTTGCTGTGTTATTTTGACAGAGTATTTGAGAGTGTGTTCATGTGAGTTCATTATAAGGGGTGCATTATTGAGCTTGGGACCGAGCTTAGGACGATGTTCTAGTACTGACTGAGCCAAGAAAAAAATCGTTTTTGTATGGGACCTACTGGTCTTAGAGTTAGTCTATGCTTGTACTGAGGTTATGCCCAAATCTGATGTGCTGAAAACCAGGGCAGAGATAATATTTAATATAGATCAGGGATTCAAATAATAAAAATTCTTACCCTCCAGCTTTCTGTATGAATCTGCGATCAACTTCTTTCTAAGCTCGTTTTTTAATTCCTCCATGTTCATGTTTCCCACCAACTTTGAACTTTTTTTCACCCATTTTTAATTGTATGAGGTTTCCTCTAATGGGTATTTTTTACCCATTGTGTGATTGAGAAATTCCCCATTTTTGTGACAGATAGGAGAGCTATATGAAAATGGGTGATTTTTTACCCATTAATGGGTTTTCGCGTACAACCGTGTGGTACCAAAACATTATGTCAAAAGTGCAATGACTTTTATTAGTAAAGTATGTTTTTGGTTAGGGCGAGTGCATCATGTGGATGATAAGATGTTTTCTGGATGAATTTAATTTGGTATTATTTTACTTAATATGATTGAAAATTTAGCTTTAGATTTAATATTTTACCATTCATACTACACATTAACGAAATAGTCCGAAAAGATTTAGCTGTATGAATAATATAGAACAAAAACTACAGTAATTACATTCAAAAGTTAGTCAACCCTTTTCGTAAACCTGCGCATCACTGAGCTGAGACCCTTTGTGAGAGAGTACTGTTTCCAATGAGATAAACGTCATTGTACTGTTTTGACATTTAATCCGAAATTTTCGGATGTTTGAAGACGATGATTTTTGAGAGAGAACAAGAGCGAACGACGCGGAGTCAAGCAGAGCTACCAGTTATACTGAATGTACAAGTATTATGTATAATGTACTTAGTATTATAGAAATAAATTTTTGCATAGAGGTATGTGTCCCTTAACTCATTGCAATCGAATACATTTTTATTATAATTCATAAAGTTTTGAAGCTGTACGCGAGATTTTCTTGTAAATTCATTGTTATTTTAGCTATGTGAACAGTTAGTTTGTAAGGTGTAACTATTTTCTGCACATCCAGACTGCATAACACGCTTTTTCGGTTCAATTAAGCCTAATTTAGATCACTTAAAGATCGTGTAGATCATCTGTTCAGCTTAACCAGTGAAATCATGATGCCCCAAAAGTTCAAGAAATCGAAAATTACGCGGAAGTGAACAACTATAAGTTGATTAATATTTTCTAAATTGCTTCGGATCACATTGGTCATCCTAATAGCAACATGATTTTGTTGATTATCGCTAAATTAATGACACATTTGGTACATTGGCCGAATGAAAGACTGAGGCTAACATTACATCCTCTTACCCTTTATCTAATTATAGATAAAAATTTCGGAAACAACGCAATTTAATACAAAGTTGTGCTGAGATATCATACAATTTCAGTTTTTCATTCAAATGAAGTAATAGTATTAACAGTTTTAAACCCATGTATCCTATTAACGATAAAAACTGGATTATAGTCACCTCTAAGCTATCCCTGATAAACAAGTTCCATTCACGAATCATATTTTTGATGGTGAGACTATTCACTGCAGCATTAAGTTGGGATAATATTCTGAATAATTAGGCGCTCCTTATGGTTTATTATTCATGCAGGATGAATAAATTTTGCAATACAACCTAGCAACTCTGGGCCAAGCAAGCATAGAAAAAGTCTCTTGAATGAAGTCAGCCGAGTAATCGACCGTCTGTCTGACAAAAAGAACCTTTGGCAGGCCGTTTCGGATTGTTGTTCCACGGATAAAATCATTACCAAAAGTGGAATTAAGTGGCTGACTTCACAAAGCAGTTAAAATAAAGTGCATACATTCTGGATTCGATGGAGTAATTACATTTTAAAAATCGTACTTATTTCGCTGCCAGAAGAAAAAAAAAGGCTCGTGATTCTGGTGAGAGAATATTCATTTTTTTCTTCTGGCATGAAAAATAAGTACGGTTGTCATGGTCTCCATCGAATCCAGAATCTTTATGCACTTTATTTCTTTGCTGTATCAACCATATTCCTTTTTGGTAATGATTTATCCGTGAACAACAATCAGGCAACATAAGGTTTGTCGAGACAGATGATCGATTACTCGGCTGACTTCATTCAGAGACTTTCTATCTTCTTGTGGGGTGTGCAAAGGTATTAAATCACTGCAGATAATAATAAGAATGAATATTCAGATATTATCTGTATGCTGCGTGGTGTCTCACCATCAAATATGATTCGTGATCGAACATTTATCGAGTAGCAGAGGTGACTATAATCAGTTTTATCGTTAATAGGATCATGGGACAAACTATTGTAAACTCATTTAGTGAAGACTGAATTAGCGCATATCTCAGCTGGCATACGTTATTTCCACAATTTTATCATGAATGAATGAGAATGGAATATGACAGCCACAGCTGTGGCAAATGTGTCGTGTAGCGATAATCAACAGATCATGTTGTATTAGGATGACCAATGTGATCGAAGCAATTTAGAAATGTGTCAATATGGTGTTCGCGTAATTTTCGATTTCTTGGGCTTTGAAGTATCATCATGATTTCCTTTGGTGTGTCTACACGATGTAAGTGATCACAAATTAGGCCAGTGAACCGAAAGCGTACGATCTGTGCAGAAATGTTACCCCTTACAGGCAACTGTTCACTGTAGCTAAAATAACGATAGTTGCAAAATCTCGTACGGCATAGGCACTTTGTAATTATAATAAGTAATTCATTGCAGTAATTGAGACATACCTAATGCAAAATTTGACTCTATAATGCCAAGTTACGTGTAAAGCTGCTTGTACATTCAGTAACTGGTAGCTTCTGCTTGACTCGCGTCGTTAATATTATTCTCTCAAAAAATCATCGTAGCATCAAACATCCGAAGTGATTAAATAAAACGGTACAGCAAACAATATTTGAAACAATCGCGATCTCAGCCTCGGAGACTACGAAAATTGTTAACTTTGAATGTATTACTGTAGTTTTTATTCTGTAATATTCATGCAACTAAATCTTTTCGGATATATTTCGTCAATGTAGTATGAATGTCATCAATTCTAATAAATTTTCAATCATATTAAGTAAAATAATACCAAATTAAACCATCAGAAAACATGTTATCATCCGCATGATGCACTCGCCTAACCAAACATACTGCAATAAGTCATTGCACACAACATAATGTGCAGTACCGCAGTATACGCAAACCATTAATGAGTAAATATAGCTCCTATCCTATTAAAATGAAATTTCTCAATCACACAATGGAAAAAAACCTGCAGAAACCTCATACAAATGAGTGAAAAAAGTTAATGGAGAAATTAAAACGAGCTTAGAAGAGTTGGTCGCAGATTCATGCAGAAACTGGAGAACAAATTTTATTATTTGAATCCCTGATCTACTATTAAATATTATCTCTGCCTAGTTTCAACATCAGATTTGGGCGCAACCTCAGGTACAAGCATGGGCCAACTCTAAGACAGTAGGTCCCATACAAAAACGATTTTTCTTGGCTCAGTCAGTACTAGAACATCGTCCCAAGCTCAGTCCCAAGCTCAATAATGCACCTTATAATGAACTCACATGAACACACTCTCAAATACTCTGTCAAAATAACACAGCAAATCAAAACAAAGCGCAAATATGTATAACAAGGTGCTGGCTTCAAGGTGTAATTCGGACCAAGGGTTCTACAACAGTGAACCAATTTCAAATCGCTAGTTACATATTGATTATTTGGTACAGAAGCGCGAAAGAATACTGTTCCAGAAACTGTACATTTTTCATGTAAACTAACCAAATAACGGATCTGGAAATACGTTGAAGTTGTGTGGATGATTCCATAAGTTAACCGAAAAGTATGGACAAACAAATACATTTCTTTCCTTTATGTTTTCTATTGCATTTATTACCATGAAAACCGTAATTTAAATAATCTCGTTATAATTTTGCTGCATATCTGCGTAAATAGTAATTTTACCCACATTATGAAGCAACTCACACGATAGATGAATGAAATACGCATTTTGTGACATACATAGCACCCAATTGTGGGTAAATCAGGTTACACTTATTAAATGGGGAAAATTATCTAGCGAAATAGGTATTTTCACCCATTAATGGTTTTTGCAGAGCGACCTAGTAATAACAATGTGATAACGAGTATTTCATTTAATTTGCCTCATCTGACTTTAAAGTAATCCCCGCATTATTTCAAACAACCCGAAATTGAGTACTATTAGCACAAGTCAACCAAATGAAACAACTCTAACTGGAACTACTCTGCCGCTATTATATTAGTAAACGGTTCACTAATACTGTCGTTTCTTTGGTGAAAATAAAGGCAAGCCGTTATCAACCTAATTTTGTGCCCCGACAGTTGTCTCGTGGTGTAAACAATAAACAAATCGATCCTATATAGCATAATATTTAATAATCATAAACCTAATATCGTGGTACCCACCATATAAACTGATCGAAGAGTTGCGGACACCAACTCTTGTAATCAATGAGCATCAACCTCTGTGTTTCCTTCTACCTCTCAAAATAATGTTATATGAGAGAACAAATCATTTTATCATATTCAACATTCAGCATCAACAACAATCAGCTATCAAAACAAACTAAGCACTAGTGGCGTAATATACTAAATGAGCAATACAAAGACACTGGCTACTGCAGAGCATCACGGCAGTCAGAAGTTACTTTACCCCACCTAATAATAAACAAATTCCAAGTTGCGAGAGGGTGGCCTTATTACCCTCGCCAGCGCGTCATGTCTTCTGTGACGTGTATTCCGTGTGAAATCGAAATCGAATAAACCGGGATATCCGCTCTACTGACCTGGCCAGTCGATGTTTATTATGTATGTCAACATAAATAGCTTAGTATCAAAGATAAATTCCAGACCGAAAAACATTTTACTTCTGGAGTTTTGAACAAATTTGATCTGAAAGCTAGAAAAGATTTATGAAGCTTGTCCGTATGTAATCTTTCGTCGTTACACTACACCTGTCCTCAGTGAACAAGCATCATCTTCTATTATCATTCCGTATTTGCAGGTACCAGCAGTTCGATTCAAAGTTTTCGCTGATGTCTCGCCTCAGTAGTCACTTTGGCTTCGACCGATATTTCGAGCTTCGTACTCCGCAGGCTTCGAGTCACTGTTTTGTTTGTTGCTGAGCTATGTAATCAACTTCGCATTGAGTCCTGGAACCCATGAACCATGCAACCTCAGTTCATTGAGCTCTTCAGTTTATGGAATACTATACTGCCGTTCTATGCATGAATTTGGCCCCATGTTCTATGGAGTTCCTATACTGCGTTATGGCTGTAACTATTACATGTATAGGGTCCCATGAGACATGGGACGAATATGCGTATAACGGCGTATATAAATGGGACAGTATATATTGTATTATAAACACTGATCTATTTCCTTTCAAAACTAAGGGAACAGATGAGTTCTGATCGAGATCATATTTAAAAAAAAAAAAATCTTTATGTGGGTCCTTTCCTTGCTTGTATCGAAGCATGAAATCATCATTAGTAGTAGTCTGGAAACATTTTATTTTTTATTTTTATTTATCGTCAATCTATTTATGAGCCAGTTTTATTTTACTGTAATTTATTCTTCCTGATATTAGTAAAATACTTTTAGTTGATTTTATTCATTGTTATATGTGATGCAGCTATTTGTTATGAAAGCAAGACATCATCTTATTTATGGGTCCATTTTAGGCATGAGTGGTACAACTGATATTTAAAGTAGAATGAATCCACTGCTTCTTAAGTAACGGATGAGCACATAGATGGCTTCTAACATTTCTGCGTCATCCCTCTTTGCCCAATAATCATTCAGAAATGATCAGAGCTGACAGCTGGCACAACAACATCTCCCCAACATCCAGACATCAAGATTCATTGTTGTAAACAATGCACCGCTCATGCCCGTAAACAAATCAGACCTGTCAAATGAAACTCCTTTATGACTATGTGCACATTTCAGATATAGTGAATACAGTCAAGTGACTAGTTGTAATACACTAATGAAATTACTTTGCAGCGGCACTTCAAGCATTAAAATATGTAAAGTGCCGCCACGAGAAGAAATTTATAAACGCCCGCCAACGGCATGGAATAGGCATTTATTTGGTAAACGGACATTCAGACTGTTTTAGGCTGTCATATGGAGCTATCTATTGCGTTAGTTTAGACGCATTTAGTATTTGAGTAACTGTATAATGTGCAAATGTTGCCTGTGAAACAAAACAGATGTCCATGCCCTGTGTTCGGATACGTTAATGAGATAGATTATTGGGTCAGATCGACCGGACCGAGCTGAACCAGTTACTGGTAGTTCACGACCAAAACATTTCCTTCTCGACAGCAATATAAAGTTAAAGCAGTGATTCCAAAATGTTGTTAATCAACTCTATGGCAAATGCGTGAAGTCGAACTGCGCGAAACCTAGACAGATTTTGTTATTTTCTTTCGAATGTCGGTACTTGCTGTGACACAAATTGCGGAATTGACCGTTTCTAACGGCACTCGACAAAATTGACATTCCAAATGCGTAAGCTTCTGCATCTTTATGTTTTGAAAGTGAAAATTAATAAATGCTACTTTAAAGGAATCAAAGTATGCGTAATTTTAACCGAAAGTAAAAACAATAAATGTTTTGGATTCTTCGCTAGAAGTAAAGTATGCGCATTTTGACGTTTATTCGGTTTGCGCAAAATGAAGTAAAGTTATATACTCAGCAGCGTAGTCCAGTTTCCCTCGAAGAGCATGTATAGTCATGGAGCGTAAATTAGATGCCGTGTATTCAAATGGGCCCGTGTTATGTTATGCTGTCAGACGCTAGCTGGCGCTGGGATAAATTTGCCAGATTTGGAAATGATGGAATGGCAAACGCATCGTTTTCAGGCATCCATTTTAGTAATGCACTTTAGTTCTATGGTAACTGAAAGTTCATCTAACTTGCACTGGCCTACAACAAAGTATACGCGGCCTAATGCATCAATGCAGATAATGTATTCGTATGAATCCCAGATACACCTGTCTCGGAAGAGGCTAACGTGTTTCATGCAACGTTTTTATTGTAAGTCATTGAATGGTAATCACGATGAACCTACAGCCTTGTAAATTATATTGCTTGCCGTGTGCAAGGGGTGACTCAGATGATAGTCTGTGATCCTGTGACATTTCTCAGATGATCTTCTTGTGCCCAGTGATGAAGGATGCCTTTGCGTTGATGGCACCTGTATTGGTATGTTATCAACTACACTGATTATCGATATTGGAGTGTTATATATTAAATTTGATAAACAAATCGATATGTAAAAATATTGGTTCGCTGTTAATATGATCCAGACCCGCGAAGCCAACGCCTTATTATACATATTTGCGCTATTTGATTTGCTGTGGTATTTGACGGAAATCGGCTGAGTGTGTTAAATAATGATTCGCAAGGAATTACTGGGTCAGCTGGGATGATATTCTAGCTGACTGAGCCAGAAAAAGCGTTTTAGGACTGTAGGGCCATTATATTACAAGTCAGTAGTATTTTGTAATAGTCGATAGTGCCTGCCTCAACACCACAAACTCTCGAAACCAGTAGCAGTGTAATCTGACAGAGCATTTACCCATCAACTTTCTCATTTCTCATGCATTTTACCCTCTCAAATAATGTTAGGAATGGCTCCGTTAATTGCGTCGCAGGTACAGCCCTGTCACGTTTTAACATGGACCTTTCATTTGTATTTATCATTTCTCAAGCCTCTACCTGCGTGACATAATTAATGGACCTTCCGCTGAAGAACGCAAATAAATATCCATATTCAACATGTCAAACAAGCCGACGGAAAATAAATAAATTAACATGTCAAACACATCAGCAACAATCAGCAAACAAAACTAAGCGCAATATCTACTGAAAATTGGCATTATGCCTAGGCTAATGTTCAATTCGCGGTTGGTACTGAATTTTACTTAGAAGCTTGACAGATGCCAAAATAATCGATTTAATCGATCTAAATCCTATGTTAATGATCAGCACGCCGATAAGGTGTCTCTCAAAATTGAGTTATAAATCAAAATATCAGCTCGAGCTCAGACTTAATCGTTATTTCATCATCGAAATTTAAGTAAAATTAAAATTAATTCGCGAGGTGTTAACTAAATATGAACGAACTACTAAGGCACTCAAACCTTTGCAGAAGCTGACGATCAAGTTACTTTCATCCATAATAATGTGTCTTTCATTTTGAAAACCGGGTATCGACTAGCGACAATCGATTTACTCTCATTCTGTACGTTATGCCACAATGTCGGAAGTAGTGCGCTACCATGGCGTATCAGATGCGCCGTACCTTCTGCCACGACTGACATTAAATTTAACATGCAGAACGAAGTAAAATCGATTGTCACTTAGTCGATGATTCGATTTTCAACTGGAACATAATATGACTAATTCAAATTGCGTGAAAATTCTATTTATAGCATTATTGCCCCTCACTTAGCGCGATCGTATTTCAGTTGTGTAATGTAAACACGAACGAAAATCGAAAATCTCGAACAACTCTAAGACCAATGTATGCTATTTTTAACCAATCGATATCATGTATATCAAAATAAATGGCTTAGATATGAATAAAACAATTCAACCGAAAAAACACATTTATTCTAGGTTTTGAATAGATGATCTACATTAAACTTCATATTTATATGAAAGTTATCGCTGTATCTTCCGTCGTTACTAACCTATGCTGTCGTTATTATAGCTGTCACATGCATGAAGACATAGGGTATGCGTAGAGACAGCATTATATGGCTCCTCAATGTGTGATCTTTCCGTGAAATGGGATACCGGAACAACTTCGTCTGTATCATTCACGTAACACACGGAAATGTATAATTCAATTCAAAGTTTTCGCTCAATGAAACTCATTGTCTTCTCAACCGGCCCTTCCGCAAACTTCGGGATCGCCTGTTCTATTAATGTTGCTGGGCTGTGGCAATCGGCTTCACGTGAAGTTGATTTCTGGACGCAGACCATTACAGCCAGTTCATTCTTCAGTTTATGAAACCTGCTATACTGCCGTTCTATGCATCAATTGAAGCCCATGTTCTATGGGGTCCTATATACTACCGTTATAGAAGCATGGCTATTAAAATGTAAGTCCCATGGGGTAATGGGACATTATGCGATATGGCAACTGATATATACGTAGGACGGTGCTGCTAAGGCAACCAGGAAACGCGGTCCTGACTCCTTCAAAACTGGGAACAGATGAGTTCAAACGTCAGCATCATATTTGATAAATCTAATAGTCCTTCCTTGCGCCGTTCTCTGTCAACGCCAGAAGCAGAGTCAGTTCAATCAATAATACGTGTCACCCAAATTTTATTTGTCGTCAATCATGACACAGCCAGGCCAGACACATTTTGCCTTAATTTATTTCCTGATATTAGTGAAAATACTTTTTAGTTGATTTTATTCGTTGTTGTAATCGGTGTGATGCGTATTTGTTATGGCAAGACATCATCTCATTTATAGTTCCATTTAGTATGAACAGTTCTTTGATATTTAAATGCGATGAAGTCACAATGTAATGAATCAGGCTTATATTGAGCTTCTCTGTATTTCTGCGTCGTACTTAATATCGTTCAGAAATGATCAGAGCTGGCTGAAGTCGCTGCACAGCCAATGTATCCAAACATCAAAACAGATCAACAATGAAAGGGCCCATCAGCGTCTTTGTAAATAGGCAGCTACGGGCCCGCACCTCGGAGAGCCGTTGGCTACACGCACTGAAGCCTGCAAGATATCGTGTGAAACTCCTACATGTGATGTGTGGACTGCGTGGAGTAACTGTGAAGATAGGTTCAAGTGTTTGTTTACAGATCGATAGATATTTATCGAAGATTGTATTTGTAAACAATACTGCCACTCGTAAATCTGGAAAACTCCTTTGCTGACTATATTTTTGCGCATTTTCAAGATTATAGTGGATACGTCAAAAAGTGACTAGACTGTATCGCTAATGAAGAGTACTTTTTACGCCTTGCCTCAAGTATGTCAACAGCGACAAAAAAATGTGTAAAAAGTAAGCGCCGCTGAGAAAAGAAAATCTACTCTGCCCGTAACTTTATGCTGACGCCATTTTCAAAATAAAAGAAGCATTTTATTTTGTTAAACGGATTTAAGTTCCCATGGAACTGTTTTAGGCTAGTCGCAGTACAGAAAATGGAGCAGTTATGTTGCGATTGGATTTAGACGCATTTATAGGTGACGGGAAAGCTTAAATATTTACTTATGTAAGTAATTACGTGTTTAACACTATTTGAAACAAGACCGGTCTTCCATGCCCTGTGTTCGGATGCGTGAATTAAGGATAGATTGTTGGGTCCAGAATCGTTGGGACCGAGCTTGAGACCAATTTACTGGTGGTTCACAGAGCCAAAGGCATTTCCACTTCTCGACAATGCAACCGCTGCAATAAGGTTAAGACAGTTGGATTCAAAATGTTTGTTAGTCAACTCTGCTGGCTGAAAATACGTGAGTCAATTTCTGCGCAAAACCTAGACAAGTTTTGTTATTTTTTCTTTCAGTGTCGACAGAGATATTATAGATGTCACTTGCGTGTTAAAGTACGGAATTGAGCCGTTTGTATACTCAGAGCAAAACTGACATTCGCAAATGCGTTAAGTACACATCTTTGTTTTAAGAAGGAGTAAAAAGTATGCATCTTTTACTTTTAAAAGGAGTAAAAAATGTCCATATTTTACTTTTCAAAAGGAGTAAAAGTATGCATGTTTTAGTTCTTCACTAGGAGTAAAACGTATGCACATTTTGACGTTTATTCGGTTTACGCAAATGATAGTAAAAGTTGCTATACTCCTTTTAGGCGTAGTCCCGGTTTCCCCGAAGAGCATACTTTATAGTCATAAGAGCGTAAATTGAGAGTACCCGGTATTCCAAATAAGGCCTGATATGTTGCATACTGTCAAACGCTAGTAACAAGGATAAGGTTTGCCAGCCCTGAAATGATAGAATAGCAAACTCACGTCGTTTTCAAGAGCATCCATTTTAATTAACATACACTGAGATTCATATGAAGGTAACTGAAAAGTTCCATCCTAACTTGCGCAGCAGCATACAATAAAAACTGTTTCTGCACTGACTCAATACGCTCAATACGGTCTTAACGTGTATTCCGGTATGGATCCCAAACCACGCTGCAGTACTCGAGAAGGGGCCTAACATGTGTTTCATACAACGTTTTTGTGATATAGGATCATTGAAATGAAAACCAATCCTTTGATGAACCCGATCATATTTCTAGCCTTGTAAATTATATTGCTATAGTGTTCTACAAGAGTGAGCTCGGAGATCAAGTATGATTCCCAAATCTCTAACTTGATTGCATAACAGTTCGTTGACCTATAGTGATGGTGTCTTGCGCACATTTCACTTTAGTGAATGAGACTGAGATGCACTTTTTCGTTAATCTCTAGCAAGCTTTTTGTACACCAAACATTTGGACCAAGGTTGATCACCGTTGCTTCCGAGAACATTCACAATGATGTAGACTAACTTACGGTATCTTCCAATGACAAGTATATAATCAGTTTAATAGTTGTGATGACATCTGATATTGAAGCAACATTCACAGCCGATGCTTGCATGTCAAAATATATCGGTTTCAACGTATGCATTGACAGCAACAAATTGATAAATATTTAGAAATTTGAGTAGCACGAGCGTCGGTTCTACCAGCGTATGGTCAACATAGTCACTAACTCCATGACAGATTTCCGTCCAAATCGCTTTGGCCAGCAGAAGATTTCGGTCCAGTGAGTAGGAAGACGTCGTTATTCTAATAAAGTCATGGTTGCTTGATTAGAAATATCATTTTTAACTTGTGAAAAAATGTGTTGATTGATAATGGACTAAAATAGTTAAGGAATACAAGATAATATTGCAATCCCACGATAGTTTATAACATCTGTTTTTTCACCACTTTTGAAGATCGGAACCAAGTATGATTTCTTCCAACTGAGGGGAAATATGCCAGTTTTTTAATTTACAGTAAAGAAGTGAGTGGCTGCGACTGGAAGATCGTAGCTCAAGCAGGGTATATTTTACATTCTCATTTAATTAATAATTTCAGCACGCTTTGGACATCTTTTCATTTCAAATTACTTTTGCATTTCAGAGTATGGAGCAGCATAACAATTTAATGCTTGTTATGCTCAATTTGTTTTTCAGCATTTCAGCATAGCATTTTCATTAAAATTCTATTTCTGAACTTAAACTTCTATTCCATAAAGACTTGCATGTGATAATAAGCAGTATAGGATTATATTTATATGTATGTGTTTATAATGATGGAATATTCCATTTATTTCAGAAATTATTGAACCGAGTTCTGATTTTTTTTACAGAAATCATAATTTTTTTATAGAATTCTCAACAGCTGAACGTTCGGTGAATCGATTTAACGGATTTCTGTAAAATTTTACCGGTAAATTTTTTTACTGATAACTGTTAAATATGACCGAAATCCTGTAAATCGTATAACCGAACGTTCAGCTGTTGAGAATTCGATAAAATCTTACAGATTCCTGTAAAAAATCTAAGGGTGTATAGAATAGTTTGTTGATTCTCAAAACAAATAAAACAAATCAAACATACTAGAATTAGAAGAAAAATTACATTTTCCATTTAATTCCAACTATCTTTGCTTATCTTCGACAGATGCGCGTAGTTCGTCACAATGTGTGGATCTTCAGTGTCTCGTACTAATAACTCGACTATTAGTATTGGTACGAGACACTGAAAAAGTCTACACATTGTAGACGAAATACGCGTATCTGTCGAAGATACGCCGAAGGTAGTTGGAATTAAATGGAAATACAATTTTTCTTCTAATTTCTAGTTACAGGTATCCACTTAACAGCTCAAACCTTTGGGATTCAAATCAAACATCTTTTTCATTGAAATTTTATCTTCGTTGAAAAGACTGATCTACTCTGCTTTTCAGCTTTTACAGGACTGTTAAGATCCTAAGAGATATAATCCTATTTTAATGTTGCAGTAATAACCCATGGCTGTGAGATATATTTTGTAGATACATATATTATATGATATTATATTACGTACATTATATACATACAATCATCAACAAAGGGGGGAATACAGGGTGCCAGACGAAGTGTAGACTGGATGAGGGATTCGTGGTTATCTGGCTCAAGTCATGGATGACAATTATGCCTACCTTGATGGAAAGCGAAGGTCTGATTGTCTTTCGTCACAGAGAGTTTGCAAACCATATTTTTAACAAACCACCAGACGGAAATCCTTATGTGTATTGCTTACTGTTCATTCTCTGTAATAAGAGCGTTTCGTTGGAAGGAGACTCCTTTCCGTGAGTTTCGTGTTAGAGCTGTTGCTTACGGGTCCACATCCCCGTTTTTTGGCCTTACATACAACGGAATAGTGAGGATTACAGGTATGTTTGATCTTTGCCATTGGCTTCCTATCTCATCACATCACATCACCTTTTGCAAGGGTCTCTTCACATTAAGCTTAATTCAAGGCAATGCGAAAGCGAATTCTGCTTGCAGAGATGGGCCGCAAAGCGATGGCGATTTAAATGAAAGAAAAATTTGACACGATGATTTTTTACCATTTGGTACATTAGGAGTACCCTTTCGAGCTGGCAAACCGATTGGGACACCTAAATCCAGCACTGGCTGTTACATTCCATCATTCCTATTTCTACATCGAGGGCGTGGTTCGGGGATCTGCAAGTAAGTCGTGACTCCGTCCATCCAGTGTGATGAGTAGGTTTATGATCAACCGCTACCAGTTAGATGCACACCTCTATCGAATAAACTACGTGGACAACAATCTTTGTCGGTGTGGAAACGGTTATGATGGCATCGATCAAGCAGTCTGGCGCCTGAACGCGACTTTTGAATACCTTAGAGACCCAAGGAAGACAACGTTTTGTTTCTATAAGAGATGTGTTGGGGTTTCTGCGCACCTTACATGCAGTTGATTCAACTGTTTCTCCAAACGTCTGCTGCAAGAGCTTAATCTGTTTTTTTATTCATTAGTTTCTGTTTGCTTTGTTTCGGCATCTTGAGGAGTCTCATGGTCGCCCGATGTTCACCACATCCGGCCGGGAACACAAAAGGGGAGCCCTGACATGATCGTTACAAAGTTGTAGTGCTGGCTGGCGACATTTGATGAGACTACAGAATCCTATTTCCATGTTTCTGTGTCCAATCCATTCCTTGCAATCACATATTTTAAGCTCGGGTGAACCGCGAGGTAAACGACAAAGAGTCCTGCTAAACCTAGAATTAATGTATTGAAAAAACAATGAATTATCGGCTACGTAAAGCCCATATAAATGAATAAGTGAAAAAAACTAACAATCCGTAAAACCTTACGCAATTGAGCCTACCAAATAGATGAACTATTTAAAGCAAGATCTTGGCCT
>JASCZW010013927.1:0-24204 GCA_034211315.2 Aedes japonicus | reverse complement strand
GTCCGCAAATTCATAAGATTACGAATTTAATAATTTCAAGATTTGGAAAGGTATTATTAATTGCGCAAAGTTATTAAAAGTAGCATCTTCTCTTAAAAATGTGAGATGTTTAATAATATATGCTCTGAAAAAAATATTTTTTAAAATAGAGTGTTTTTGCAGTTTCCTTGCTCTTAAGGAAACTGAAAAAAACGCTGTTAGCTCTTAAGTCTACTGATAGTTCAACACTTTCAGCTAATACCACATGATTGGGAGGTGATTTCGAAAGTCATAACGATAAACGAAGTCCAACATTTTGAGCAACCTGGAGTCTATTTAAATCAGTTTTACTTGCAGAACTATATATTAAAATACCATAGTCAATATGTGACCTGACTAATGCTTTGTTGATTTGCAGCATAATTTTAAGGTGTGCACCTCCACTTTTTGTGGATCACATTTTAAGAACATTTGATTTTTTCCTGCTTTAAAAAAAACCATTTCCGTTATATGCTTTTTAAGTTTACTTCATGGTTAATCCATATACCTAGGTATTTTTAAAAATATTCAGACATTACATCTACATGAATATTAAGTTTATCGTGAAATTATTTTGTAAAGCATATTGTTTCAGATTTATCAGGGTTTAATTTTAATTTTGGTGTGTAAGGAGTGAATTGGATTTGATTAAGGATCTTATTAATTTTCGATGTACCTTCTAAAATATTTCTAGCGATGATCATAATGGAGAAATCGTCAGCAAATTGTAAAAACAGTATACCATCCTTTACTAACTCGTGAATTTTAGGCGTGTACAGTGTGTCTCACAATAGTTGTCACCTTTTTCCAGTCTTGGTTTATTTCAGCCGGGTAATTTTAACAGCGGAATGGATTATATCCATTTTGAGTGTATTCTTTTGACAGCTTATCGCTGAAGATAAATAAGCGATTCCGTTTGTTTATATTTATTAGCTACCATAGAAGCCATACGGTAGCAAGTTTTAAAATTACATTTGCAAAAGCTTAGACCGTGTCAGATATTCAATAGCCTTAAGCAGTTCCGAGAGAGTAAGTGTTTTGTTTTACGTACTTTGAAACGGTTCAAGGAATTTGGAAATGTCCTTACTCAACTGAAAGGAGATTCCAGACAAACTGCCAGAACGAAGAAAACAATCAAATGTTTAAAACGTATTCCGGCCGTATCTGGTCGGAAATTGAGCAAAACAAAGCAAAAAAGCAAAAAAGCAGAAATCTTTTGGTTCGGCACGGTGACTGCGAGATTTTATTTTCGGATGTAAAGCACTTCATCCTTCAGGACAATCATAATCAATAAAATGATCGTGTGTATGGCAAGTGTCTTGCCAATATTCCAAGAGATAAACTAGCTGTAGACCGCTATCGAAATGTATCGAAAATCATGGTATGGCGCGCCGTTTCACGAAAAGGAAAACTTCCTCTTCTTTTCATAGACGTTCTATGATAGAACCTAACGTAAAAATCAACACTGAATATTACATCGAGCAGGTTTTGAAGAACCATCTGTTACCTCATGCTTCAACGCTGTATGAGAATACACCATATTGTTTTCCAACAAGACTCAGCTCCAGCTCACAAAGAGCAAAGAAGACACATGCGTGGTGCGCTGAAAATTTGCCCGATTTCATCGATTTAAGAAACATTTGGTTGATATTTGGGACCAAATTCCTCAGAAAATCGTCCGTGCCAGCTGCGATGTGTTCACAAAGCGTTTGCGCAAAGTTATCACGGAAAAGAGCAAAAGACTCGAATTGAATTAATATGGTTTATTTCTATAACATGTATCTTTCAAATGAACAATAAATGTTATGATTTGGTTGATTTGTTTTGCTGTAATCCCATTTTGTTTTAATGACACCTATTGTGAGACACCCTGTATATATCGAATAAAAAGGGTGCTAAAGGACGCCAAGCTCGATAGTTTAACACCGTTCTTTAGGGTAATTGTAGCTCTCCGTAGCTTTTAGATAAAAATATATCCAATCCACAAGATCAGGAGTTGAGTCAGTTAAAGTTAAAGCTTCTTATAATATATCAATATTCACATTGTCAAAAGCTTTCAAAAGCAACAATTGAAATTAAGTTACTTCTTTTGGTTTCTTGATTTTTTTATATTGAAAAATATACACAATTTATCGCAGATGATCGTGTTTATTTTAAAACGGTGAAATATTGTTCTTAATTATGTGTTATTCTATTACTTTTTTGATTATAATAATTATTAATTTAAGAAAAATTTGAGTTAAGGAAATGGGACGGTAAGCAAGTGGCTCCATGTATTACTATGTTCATGGATAGGAACTATTTGTACTGTTGAATGAATGGAGTTCATCAGGAATATAACTATATTTCAATACATCATTAAGTATTTCGACTATTTTTGCGAGAAGTTCAGAGTTTAGATGTTTCAAAAAGCAATAAGAAATGGAATCACAACCAAGTGTGATGAATTTTTTTACGAGTGAGAATTTTAACAAATCTGCAACTTAAATTTTAATTGAGGTAGTGAGATTTTTCTTAGGCGTAAAGTTAATATTGAAGATTGGTGGGAAGTTAATCTAATTTCATCTAATCTAATCTAATCTCGTGCATACAAACATTAAAGATTGATGGGCAGTTAAGGCCTATACATTTTTTGTGCAATTTGTTCGCATGTTCATTAAAATTATATTGTCATTTTTTTTTTATTAAATCCGCCACATAACATCCTTACTCTATTCCAAATTATTCAAGGTGGTAAGCTATTCATTTAGCAGTTTTTGTATGTCATTTGCGTTCACTGTTTTACTTATATCAATTGTATTTATCAATTCCAATGCTTTTTTCTTATTTAACACAGATTGTTTGAATGGGATAAGTTTTATTGAGTATAATTTGAAAGAAAATCACCGACTACTATTCAACTAAAACTTCCCAATCTATTTTGGTTGCAATTTGAGGTGCAGCTAAGGTTAAGTCTATTGCTGATGGGATGGTATTTGGAGGTTTAATTAACGTAAAGGGTGTCCACAGTTAAATTGAATCACTTTCAATAAGCAGTAACATTTCGCCATTTGGGTTGATTTCGACGAAATTTTGGATGAAATGATCTCAGCGTGTATTATTTACACATCCGACCTGGAACGTAGCTAACAATATCTGCCCACGAGGTAAACTATAAGTGAATTTATTGGATGATAGTGATTTGTCAATAATAAATGGTTCATCTAAAGGGTGTCCACAGTTAAATTGCATCATTTTAAACTCGTCCTCAAAAACAAGTCTCTCAACCGATTGTCATGAAATATTCAGGGAATAAAAAACAATGTATAATCTTGCTTTAGGTATTTTCATTTCACTATATTTCTTTACCAAACCCAAAAGCCTGAACATTCTTCTTAATACCACGCATAAGATTTTGTAAAACGCTTGAACCGCCATTTTTCATTTAACATCTTCAGCCATGTACTTCAGGCATTTTCTGTTCATGTATGCTTGACCATTTACAGTTGAAGTTGTCACGAAAGGCTTGCTCCGTTTACCACGATCAAATCCCCTGCCAAATCATTGAATTTCCTGGGGAACTTTGACACTTGCTGTTTCCTGAGTGACTCTGGAACATCGAACTTGTCTTTCGGAGTCACAAACTGGTTGCCGGGAATTTGTTTAAAGTCCGCTTTTACGTGTGTTTCAGCTGTCCTATTCTGTTTTCCATTGCGGTTTGGAGCTTCAACGGAGCCCGGCTCGTTTCTTGGCTTTCTGCACGAAACTTTTGGTCAAGTGCAGCCTTTTCGCGACATCCCGAACGGAACAGTTGGAGTTGCGTTTAAAAGTAAATAATATCGTAAAAAAAATTATAGCGTTGCACGAAATTTAATTTGATAGGAAAAAATCCAAAACAAATTGAGTTTTTTTATAGCTAATCATGTGTGCATTTAATTTTATGGTGAATATTGGCACGATAAGAGTCGAAAATAAATGCGCCTCGGAGATTACGCGAGTTTACATCAACAAAATCAAAATTGAAAGAAATATATTCGATAAATTAGTCATGAATTTCCTGAAAATTTATGGAATTCAATAAGGTTATCCAAAAGAATGCCGAGATCGGTCTCTGATCTACAGTTCATTTGTATTACGGCAGCATAATTAATCATCAATTAAAAGAGAGAGATTTGAGCAATAAAAAATGAAAAAAGTGCCATTAAATTATTAAGGCCTGTACCAACAAATAATGTGTGATCAGCATTAAAAAATTAGGAATGAGCAATAAAAGATGAGAAAAAGATCTTCGGATAATCTAATTGTGACCGGTAAATCTGTCAAATAAAGCAACAGCTATTGGTATATGTGCAATTAAATATGGCAGTATTTCCAAATGTGTAATTTGAGCACTAAACTATTCGCATATGTCTTTTAATTTTGTTAGATTTTCCCATAAAAACAGTAAAATGAGCAATGGATATTTATTTATCCATTGCTCATTTTACTGTTTTTATGGGAAAATCCAACAGAATAAAGAGACATATGCAATAGTTTAGTGCTCAAATTATAATTTGGCGGAAATACTGCCATGTTTAATTGCGCATATACTAATAGCTGTTGCTGTTGACTCGATTGACCGGTCACAATCGAGTATCCGTAAGATCTTTTTCATCTCTTATTGCTCATTCTAATTTTTAATGCTGATCACACTAGTTGGCACGGCGAATAATGTAGTGGCACTTTTTTCATTTTTGGTGCTTTTCTGAATTACTAAGTGCAGGTAAATATTTTAGCCTTTGTGTATTACATTTAAAATTTGAAATTTATTTTTCCTCATTTCAATTATTACATATATTTCAATATGGCGACTGGGAGATATCACAGTTTGACCAAAAATACAATTTATCTTCGCAATGGCTACTATAAAACTATTTGGTCATTTGGCGACTTTCCTCAATGCCAATTTGCCGTTTAATGCATTTACTAGAGGCAAAACGGTTTTAAAATGCTTTTTCAACTGACCATAATAAGATAATTTCAATGAGTCCTAAAACGGCATTTGAAAACAGCATTTTACGAGTTCATAAAGTCAAAATAAAACCTTTGATAGGAGTAAAAAGAATTTAAGAAGACAAGGTTTTAAGATGGTTGTAAAGAAACTGTGTAGGTTCACATAAACCTGACTAACCTGACTCTTACTGGCATAATAAGACCAAATTGATATATAGTGGCATGCATAAAACTTTAATAAAACTTAATAAATCTGGATGGTGCTTGCAATGTTACTTGGGATGCTTATGCTTATTGGTTACCTGGGTTGTTTTTGTACATCTGAAACAATTGTAAATTATAAATAATTAAATATATTTGTAGTGATTCCTACCTTTTGGAAAACGACATCGCAAAGATTCCTTTGTCCTCTTTTTTTCATTTTATTTTTCCATTTCATCAGACCAAGACAACAAAGTTTTGAATAAAATACAATAAGACATCCAGGGCACATAACGAGCGTAAAAACTGTTAGATTTCTTCGAAGATTTACAAAGTCACAAGAAACCAAAGTTACTTCGGCAGTTATTTTGAAATCAAAAATTGACCCGTAAGCGGGTCCTCTAATAGTTTTCAAAGAGAATGAGTAGCAGGGGTTATGAGAATAATAAATAAATAATAATAATTAATATAATTTTCAGCAAGATTTTACGCTAAAAAATCAACGTTAGTAATCAAATATTTCCTGCAAATCTTATTTTGTGGAAAAAGAGGGACCACCAGGGCACCCTGGTGAAACGTCTTGGATAGGAAACATTTCCCGGAAAGAGGAGAACTTCGTCAGACCCCATCTATTGGGTTTACTGTGTTAATCGAGGGCTCGATTCTATCGCTGTTTTTGTGAACTTGCTTCTAGTAGAACATTATCTAGTCCGTTTCGCAAAATTTCACGCAATTTCGCATAAGTGTCTCTGCTAACGGATTCGCCCACCGTTTTTGGTCCATCATAGAGGGTCTTGAAGATCACGAACAGCAATGCGATCTTTTTTCTTAACTAGTTCATTCATTTATACTGGCTCAATCGATTTATTTTCGCAGAGCCAAGTTTTCTATTTCAGTATACATTAATGATCCTACAAATAGAGTTTAGAGGGTAGAACCGATTACTCGCGGCCGTCTGGAATTAGAGGGAATAAAAATTTTATGGATGAGCAGACGGGTGGAAATTTTAAGTATCATGTGCAAATCACATGCAAATCACAACTTTTAACTGAACATTTTTATATTTTAGCATTTTAAAAGTGGTAGGAACAAAACTGAAACATTGAAATTTGAAAACTTAAAATAGGCATACACTTTAAACGAACTACAATCTAAAGCTAGTGTTGGCCGAAAAACACATTAATGAGTTTCAGACACTCTAACTCCTTCCTTAGCTCAGTCGGTAAAGGTGCAGCCTCAAAGCAACACCATGCTAAAGGTTGCGGGTTTGTATTCCCGGTCTGGTCTATGAATTTTTCTTTAAGGAAAGTTTCTCGACTTCCTGGGCATAGGGTATGATTGAACTTGCCAGACAATCATACTAATGCAAAAATGGTACCTGGCATCAAAAGCTCGCATTTAATAACTGTGGAAGTGCATTTAGAACACTAAGTTGAGAGCAAGCAATAGGCAAATTGTAGAAGCAATGGCCTAAATTCTAAATAAAAAGAAGAAGGTCACATACAGCCAAAATATTCCGAACCAGTACATTAGCTGTCTATCGCGAGCTCTGAGGGAATCATGAAGCTCAGATCTGACTCTACGATGCTCAGCACTAGAGCAAATTACGCAATCTGCATCCTGGTAGCCTTGTCCAACTCGGTATGAATGAACGTTCAAAGAAAGTATGATGGGACATGAGGTGAGACATCACACGAATGAAGTCTCGACCCACATCCATCCCCTCAAACCAAGATTTCTGCGACACTTTTGGGATGATGTAATATTGCTATCGCCCGAACTTACTCTACTCCATTTATACTGCCAGCTGACGAGTGACTGTTGACGAAAAATGGGAAACAATTCTATGAAAGCGATTTAGCGATCATAAAGATCGCCATACATAGCGCCCTCCTTTGCTAGCGAGTCCGCTCTCTTATTGCCTAGAATCGAACAATGAGATGGGACCCATACAAAGGTGATGATAAAATAACGCGAAGATAAAGCACATATAAGCTCCTGTATTTAGAAAATACGAGCAATTCTTAACCGGCATCAAGGAGCGAATAACCTCAATAGAACTGAGACTATCCGTGAAAATGAAGTACTGATCCGGTGGTAATGAGGCAACCATTTCTAGCGTAAATATATTACCGGTAATTCAGCGACATATGCGGAACAAGGGGCTTGAAGTTTTCGTGTGGCGCTATAAGTTTCATTGTATATGCCAAAGCTTGCTGACAATTTAGTGGAATCAACTTGGCCAAATTTTGCAGAAAATATCACAGGAGCAATCATAGAAAGATGATGCGCTGGGATTCCACGCAGCTTCTGCTTCATGGATAAATCAAAATAAATCGAATTGCTTAATTAGAGGAAGCAAACACGATTGGGAATATTCGGCGAAGGGCTGACATCTTGTGTTATGTACAAATAGTACAAAGTCATGAAACGAGTTTGACGATTCAACTCAAGGAGCTTTTCAAAGTTTTCGATTATTTGGGGGTTCATAGCTTTCCAGGAGCCGGATAGACAATTCTGAAAACCGATCCAAGAGTGGCAACATGCCACCCAGCACTTGAAGACTCATAGTATGAGTCGAGTGCATGCAACCTAACGCGATCCGGAGACATCGATAATGAATACGTTACAGTTAGATAATGTGCAACCGCCGTTGACCGACAAAATCGTTGTCCGGTACAACGTTAGAAGATCTTGTGAATGTGCTTCCCACCAAGTTGGGGTAATTATTCGAAGAAAGTTTATTCTTTGCTTCAGAAAATCAATGTTGGATTTCCAGGTGCACTTAAAATCGAACCAGACCCTGCAATCTTGATCAAGTTAATTTTCAGATTATTTCAGTGCTATAGTAACGGGTGTCCACTAAAAAATGAGAATGATTTCAATACTTTTCCATCAGAACAAAAACGGCCGCATAGAAATGTCACTTTAGATGAATGAATCGTTGCACTCTCCAGAAAATTTTCATACACTCTTATTTCACTCTAACATGTTCAGTCGTGTTCAGCATGCCGTCGAAACAGGAAGAACTGCGCGCGCGCGTTGTACAATTCTTTCAAGCGAACGAAGATCGTGGAAAAAAATACACGGTGGACCATTTTTGTCGTGAAAAAGTTCCGGTATCCACCGTATACCGTATCCTGGCATGCATGAGAGTAACCCGGAAGAAAGGTTGCGGCCGTCCAGCGAAAATAATGAATGAGAAAACGCTCCGCTCGCTGCGCAGCATGTTCAACAACAAGGATTCGGTAAGTCAACGGGAAGCAGCCCGAAAGTTCCATTGTTCGAAGTCACTCATCTGCAAGACGCTAAAGAAAGAAGGAATAGTGTGTAGAAAGAAAACCAGATCCCCAGAGTACACAGATGAGCAGATTCAAACCGTGAAATCCCAATGCCGCTGGATGACTCGGAATTACGGCGGAAAATCTTTCGTTCTGGACGACGAAAGCTACTTTCCTCTTTCGAAGTCTCAGATACCGGAAACGACCGATTCTACACTAAGGACAAATCTACTACTCCTCCAAAAGTAATGTATAAGTTCAAGCACAAATTTGAATCGAAGGTAATGTTATACATCGTAATATCCGATAAGGGTATTTCGAAGCCGTGGTTCAAACCAAGCGGTTTGGCCATCAACCAGGAGGTGTACCAAAGAGAGTGTTTGCAGAAAATACTCATCCCATTTCTTAAACAACATCACTCGGATGGCAAATACGTGTTTTGGCCGGACAAGGCATCATCGCACTACGCAAAAAAAACGCTAACGTTTTTGGAGAGCCAAAATATACCATATGTCCCAAAAGACCGGAATCCGACAAATTTGCCACAGTGCCGTCCTATCGAGGATTTCTTCGGTCTTTTGAGCTCCAGGTATACAAGGATAATTGGAAGGCCAAGAACACCAAGCAACTTACCAACAGGATCAAAAGCTGCATAAGAAAAATCGATGTGGCTGCCGTCCAACGGTCATGTTCCAGCATAACGACTAAGCTGCGCCGCACGGCGGACCACGGACCATATGACAATATTCACTAAACTTAGTTTGAAGATTTAAGTTGACCCTTTTAATAAAATAAATCAGTTTGAACAAAACTTCACTGGTATTTTTTTCCTGACCCATTCTTTTCGTTCTCATTATTTAGTGGACACCCGTTATCTATGTGATATTTCTATAAGATTCTAGAAACGATTTTGCAAAAATGTGAGCTATGAAGTAATAGTAGCTATGTAGTAGAAATCTTTCACAGAGCACTATCATACATATATTTTTTTTCCGGTGTACACACGATTGAATATATTTGTGGCCGCATGTTTAAAAAATTAATTCCAGAATCATGGTAATGGGCACATTTGGTAGCTATGGACAGAGAACAATTGCTGCAGTTGCTGCGTACATCAAAGCTCATCAGAGAACTTCAAGGAAGTTCTACTGAGAACTTCATGGAAGTTCTTTTGAGAAGTCCAGAGAAGTTCTTTAGACAAATTCAAAGAAATTTTCTTCAGAAAAGGTCAGGAAAGTTCTTCGGAGAAGTTCAGGGGGAAATTCATCAGAGAACTTCAGATAAGTTCTTCATAGAAGTTTTGGAAAGTTCTTTAGAGAAGTTCTTCAGAGAACTTCAGGAAAATTTGATAAATTAATTCAGTTGATGTTTCAAATTATTCGACTGTACTGGTTCTAGAGCAGCAAAAATAAAATGGAAATGATATGACAGATTTATTGAAAAAACAAATTATATTACAAGCGGAATTGCATCGGCTCGATTCCGTGTTAAGTAGTGGGCATTTCCTCCTCCGCGCAGTGTGCTTACTTCATTTTTTTTCCCCGAGAGAGTTGTAAATTGTACGCTCCTCCGGGAACTATTGACTCACAGACAATAACTGATGGAAGCTGGCTAAGAAAGGCCGTGGATATTTTGTGTCCAATTCAATCGATTGCACCGGTAGGTCCGACGGAGCAAGCACCATTCTTAAGTAATCAATCCTCACTATTTCGTTGTTTGAAGGGCCAAAAACGGGGGTGTGGACCCATAAGCAGAAGCACTTACACGAAATTCACGGAAAGGATAGAGAATTTTCTTCCATCGAAACGCTCTTATTACAGGATATGAACAGTAAGCAATACACATTACGATTTCTCTGGTGGTTTGTTAAAAACAGGGTCAGTAGACTGCCAAAATACAATCCTTGATTTCCATCAAGGAAGGCATAATTGTCATCCATGACTTGGGCCAGATAACCACGAATCCCTCATCCAGCCTACACTTCGTTTGGCACCCTGTATTCCCCCCTTACCCTTTGTTATTGAATGTATGTAAATAGTGTACATGATATAATATAATATATGTATTGACAAAATATAACTGACAGCCACTCCAAAAACGGCAAAATAAAAATTGAATCCTGGAAAAGCAGAAGAGCAGAGTTGATCAGTCTTTTCAACAAAGATATAATTTAAAAAAAAAAAAAGATATTTGATTTGTATTATTTTTTGAGGATCAAAATACTATTCTATAGGTCCAAGAAAACAGTTTTAGTGATCGAAGAGCCTGGTTCGATGATTTTTGAAATAAATGGAATATCTTATCATAATAACACTTTACACATATATTTAAATATAATTCTTTACTACTTATAACCACATGCCGGTCGTTTATAGAATAGTAGTTGTAGTTCAGAAATAGAATTTCAATAAAAATGTTATGCTGAAACACTGAAAAACAAATTGAACATTACAAGCATTAAATTGCCATGCTGCTCGGTGCTCTGAAAAACAAAAGTAATTTGAAAGATGTCACAAGGTGTGCTGAAATTATTAATTAAACGAGAATGGAAAATATACCCTGCTTGAACACGATCTTCAGTCGCAGCCTCTCACTACCCTGTTGACAAGCTGACAACATTGCCCAGACTACGCAAATCAGCATCTCCGTACTGAAATGCTGAAAAAAATTGTAGATAACTACAGTAGAAAAAATTATAAATGTGATATAACCACAATGGAACTGATTCTTAGCTTCGGGTCTTGACAGAGAATACCTACTAAGCCCTTGCGGCACGTCAAGCCGGCCAGTTCGGCGCAAGAGATGGACACGGTTCTATATCATAGCGTCAAACTATCACTTAAAGTCATAACATTGAGCTATCACTATATAGTTTAGGTTTTCTAATGAGCTAGTATATAGTTCTCTAGCATATTGCTTACTATATACACGGTGTTCAATAAGTTCGGATACACTTTCAAAATTTGTTAAAAAAATGAAAACATGTTTTTTTATTTTTTGGATTTATGTTATTGAAAGCTATGTTTACAAGGAACGTTTACAACATTTCTCTTGGAATGACCCCCTTTGTACTCCTTAACGAGCTTCAAACGTTTCTCGAACGCGTCGCAGGCAGCACGCACGGACTGCATGGGCATTTCGTCCCAGATTTTGAGAATTACCGTCTTGAAATGATCCAAAGTGCTGACCTTGTATTCGTTCAGCTTCGCCATCATATAGGACCAAACAAAAAGTCGAGAGGATTCAAGTCCGGGAGCTGGGAGGCCACAAAGTTTTGTCCAGAAAGTCGGTTAAATTGTCCCGACACCAGGCTTGAACCACATTTGCCGTATGGGCTGGTGCACCGTCCTGCTGGAACACGTAGTGCTCATCGCCGTAGAGGCTTCGGAGACTGGGGGCAACAACCTTTTCCAAAACCTCAGTTTTGTAGTACGCCGCGTTGATTTTGACGTTTTTTCAATAAACACCAAGGGTAGCTTACCACGTTTGCATACTGCCCCCAAACCATCACCGACGCGGCACTTTGGAACCGAGGGATGTTTATATTGGATTCAGGAATGCTGTCCCTCGATGGCGCCCACACCCGGTCATTTTGCACATTGTGCGGCTGCTGCAGCACGAACAGTTTCTCGTCCGAAAAAACAAACTCCTGACCAGCGTGCCGAGAGAGGATCCTCTTAGCTCGATCCAACCGCTTTTTGCTGGTAGCCTCCGAAACGCCATGGACCTTACGTTTTTTGTAAGGCCTGAAACCAAGGTCCTTGGTGAGTATGGTGTGAGCGGTTCCAATGGAAACGTTGAGATCTGCAGCCGTTTTCCGGATTGAGCGGTTCTTTTTGCGCCGAATTCGCTCCCTCACGATCTTGATGACCCGTGGCGTCCTCGCTGAACGCGGCCGACCGGATCTCGCACGGTCATTGGTCGAGGACGTCTCCCGGTATCGCCTGATGGTCGTGTAGACAAAGTTCCGCTTGACCCCATGCGATTTCAGCAGCCGGAATATATCGCCGGGTCGCTCACCGCTCAAAAAACGCTTAATTACGAAGTCCCGATACTCTTTCATCGCGCGTAACAAACGAACAACAACTAACAGAATGTCAACACCGCGCACATTCGGTAGCGTATGAATGAAGCTAAAGCTGACACCAATACCAATGCAGAATATGTACATGGCGCATACCTACGCAATGATGAAAACTTGTATTCGAACTTATTGAACACCGTGTACTAGAAATAGCCGCCGTGTGGCGACACTTTTATCATCATCACATAATCCACAACTAGCTACTTGTTTGTCATTTTCTCCAACTCAGAAAGCATCCTGACGTTTGCAATCCACCACCACCGTCATTGAAAAACCGTCCAAATTGCGTTGAAATGGATGAAACATTTTTCGGCAAAACTCTCTGGCAAATACCTCCAAGGAACCCACCCGCAACGAAAGATCATCGCTGATTGCTGATCATGAGTGGGCACAAGTGGCTGTGATTGAAATTTCAATTGCAAAGAACTCGCGCAAACGTCAACATTATCGCGCTCGGCACACGAGTTTTACGACCTGACACCACCTCCCTCCCCGCCTACTACAACTATAACTATTTAATTGACTAGTGCGGTAGATGCCCCTTCAATCGGAGAGGGGAACGAGCGACTGCCAATCAAACGGTAAGCAAGTCGTAAAATTGACGCTGATCACGCTATAAATCTTTTATTGGTGTCTAATTAGAGAGAATTATTGTCGTTTTGATGTAGCGTGGTGTCGTTTGTTTTCTGTTAGCGTTATTCGTTCCCGAGTGGCCGCAAACAGTAGCTGACTTCACCCCTCCCGCCCGTAAAGGTTCCACGAAGTCTTATCTGAGCTCCTTTCGGTAATTCTAAGGCGTTGACGGTTGCCGGTAGTTTATGGCTTTTGCAATCTACGTCAGTTCAGTAGGTTAGATTATATGGCGATGATAAGTCCGATAATTATGGTGTTTTAGTCAGCACGAATAACGCAAAAACCAACCATGAAGTAAAATGGAACGCTTCCTTCTAAAACTAATACAGCGCAATTTATTGACTGAAACAAGCAGCTGATACACCTGAAATCGTTGGGATTTAAACAAGCTGCAACACTTTCCTCTCCAAGCAGTTAATAAACTTGTTATAATAAACAAGTTTTCCTACAGAACCAAACTCACAAAGAAAGCATTTTATTCGGATTTTTCCTCCCCCGCACTCAAAGTCAAACCGAAATTTATGTAAAAACGAAAACTTACACACGATACAACCGAACTAAACACCCTCCCCGCTTCTGGCTGATCGGCGCTGAAAAGAAGAAGAAAAACCCGAAGGGAGAAAGTTTCATCCTTCCAGGAGTAGAGGATCCAACCGCGAACGTCAGCATCCGCATTCCAGCTTCAGTGCCGAGGTACATATTTTCTATATTAAAGGTAACATTTGCGTTTTATTGCAGTTTCGGTTCGCCTTTACATCGCTGGGCTGCCGTGCTGCCGGAAGGGAAATCCCCATTTGTGCCATACTTTCCTCGACGAGGCAGCTAAACTCTCCTTTCGCTGACTGCCGGAGTCCTTTCTTTTTGCGCTAAATTTGCTTGAGCCGGAGTTCTTCCATCATCGTCAGCAGAAAGAGGAGGACGAGCAGTTGCTGAACTTCGCCGTAAGTGTGTGCGGGATGTGGACGAGGTTGGCGGAACGTACGTGTGTGTGTGTGGCAGAATTTGAGATGTGAGCAGCATGAAACAACACATATGTGGACTGCCTCCCTTCATCCGAGCAGTTGGTTGTGCTGATTTTATATTTTTCACGTTTGTGATTAGGAAATTTTTGCATAAGAATTTGGCTTAGAAGATTGGGAATTATTATGCAAACTAAGGTAACTTTTTTTTCCGATGCATTGAGAACAGTTGGTAGTATGGAAATAAGTATTTCCATTATCAAAAAAGCAGTTTGCGGGAAATTTAACGACTCTGGATTTCCGGTTCCTATGATTATTTTTGGTTTTTATTTAATTCATTCAAAGATTGCGTTGGAATAACTATATTTCCTACGCTAGCTTTTTAGACACCCGAGCGTTGTTGCTTGTGATTTAGGGAAACGGAACCTATTCTCACCATAGTACATATAAAAATCACATTCTGCAGCCATCCAACTTCAAACGTAAAAAGATGTTTAATTTCTCCAATTAATGGACGCAGTAACCAAGAATATACAATCCTCGCAAATCAAATTAGGTCTTCAATATAATTAAAAGCTACAAAAACGTTTCGGAGACTTAAATTTCGTAAAAATAATGACCAGTCAGATTTTCAATACAATTTCTTACCTTTGCACTACAAATTCGTCGTAAAAGGTGTCCACGATGAAATTGCCTAACCTGTTAACCGTTGGGTAGAATTTAATGAAAATTTGGGTGGATTTAGTTCAAAGTGCATTATTTACATCCTGTGATCAAAACTCGCGGAAATGGAGTCGAAAGAACAGCTCGTGCGTGATAAAATCTTGCGCATTCATCACGAGAACAAGGATCTCTCGCATCGTTCCATCGCTAAAACGTTGGGAATCGCGAATTTCACGGTGTCGCGAGTGATTAAGCGGTTCGAGGAACGGTTGACCACCGATCGGAAGCCCAGAAGTGAAGGAAAAAGTATTCTGTACAACACCAAAAATCACAACCGCGTAGTTGGGGCCTTCAACCGAAATCCGAACGCCTCCGTTCGGGATGTGGCTAAGAGGCTGCACCTAAGCCGAATTTTTGTCCAGAAGGCCAAAACTAAGGCTGGGCTTCGAACGTTCAAGGTACAAAAGGCCCCTAATCGCGACGAGAAGCAGAACAAGTCCGCCAAAACCCGTGCCAGGAAGTTGTACCTCAACATGCTGACGAAAGTTGAATGCTGCATCATGGTCGACGAAACATATGTGAAGGCCTGTTTTTCACCTGTTTTTCACGGCCAAGGATAAGTTCAGCGTTCCGGAGCATGTCCGCACTCAGAAGATGTCCAAATTTGCGAAGAAATTCCTGGTTTGGCAAGCCATCTGCACGTGCGGGAAGCGGAGTGCACCTTTCGTGACCCAGGACACGATGAACGGACAGGTGTACATAAAAGAGTGCCTCCAGAAGCGGCTGCTTCCTCTCCTGAAGGCCCACAACGTCCTCAACAACCTTCTGGCACGGATTTGGCCTCATGCCACTACTCCAAGGACGTGCTGAAGTGGTATGCGGACAATAAGGTCAATTTCGTGCCGAAAATGTTCAACCCTCCCAACACTCCGGAGCTCCGCCCCATCGAGAAGTACTGGGCGATTATGAAGCAGCACCTTCTTAAACGACCTAAGGTAGTGAAGACAGTCGAGGAACTGAAGAAAGTATGGGTTTACATGCAAAAACGGTTGATTCACAGGTTTGTGCAGAATCTTATGGCCGGGTTAAGGCCAAGGTGCGGGCATTTGCGTATGGACTGTAAATAAAATACGAGTAAAATGGTAAAATGAAGTTTAATAGTTATTTCTCAATCCCTGAAAATTTGATGGCAATCGGATGAAAACTCGAATTTTGCGAATCAATTTTGTGTGTGGCAATTTCATCGTGGACACCCTTTAAAGGGAGCAATGATCAAAAACAACATGCACTGGGAATTAACTGAAAAAAATCCGTAGAGATTATGTATAGTGTAACATTTCAAATTTGAAATATATTAGGGAAAAATCCGGGGGGTTGGTCTGGTACATAATTCTGGAGGGACCTGGACCCCTAGGCACCACCAGTAGTTACGCCAATGGTGATGAGTCGAAGTTCAACATCATTGCAAATGTGCCGTGACCGATCGGAAAACGCTTGGATTCACGATACACTCAAAAAAGAAAAGCATAGCGGAGGAAATGTGGTGCTCTGCGGAAGCTTTTCTTCGAACGGTCTGGTTTCGATTTATCGAATTGATGGTATTATGGATCGTTTCCTGTACAACGCACAGTGGTCCAGAATGCGAATTTAATTGGAAAGATAAAGGGACACCCTAAGCTACGTATGAAAAAAAGGCTTTAATTCGGTCATATCATAAGGTACAAAAAAAAAATATACCATCAAAGTTGCTCGAAATTATTTGTTCTACATCTTTTCAGAATAATCTATGCCTTTCTAAGGAGTTTATGGATAACAATGTAATATTTATGGATGTTATCATTTTGGCAATAGCGAAGGGAAGGGGTTCGAGTATGGATCGTGTGCCAATAAATCAATTTGTATACCCATACCATATCATAAGGAGTGTATCGAATATAAGCTATCCACATACATTTGCGTTGTATGCATGTATTTGTGATGGTTTTTTATGCTCTGAACACTGCATGCTGTGCGTTTGACTGTCAGCTTTCTTTTGTTTACTTGTTTGTGCGGTTCAAATTCTGCGTTTTCAAAATGTCGCGTATTGAAAAGGAAGTGAAAATTAAGGTTCTGGACACATGGCTAAGTGAGAAGGGTATTACTATGCGAAAATTGGCGAAGCGGTTTGGAATTCATCATGCGAGTGTTAAAACCATCATTAATAAGTTTGAGGAACACTATTCCTTGGATGAGCTACCAGGAAGAGGCAGAAAACCAGGTTCTTCCAACCCGAAACTGGAGCAGAAAGTGGTTTCTCTAATCATGAAGAACAAATCAATGTCAATACGTGATTTGGCCAAAAAAGCAGGAACGAGTGTCGGAATGATCCAGCGTATCAAGAGGCGAAACCACCTGAAGACCTACAAGAAGCAGAAAATCTCGAAACAAAGTGCAGAACAGAAGAAGCGAGCAGCAACAAGGGCCCGGATATTGTATTCGCGTCTTTTGCAGCGTCCGGATGCATGCGTTTTGATGGACGATGAGACCTATGTAAAGGAGGACTCAAAAACCCTTCCAGGTCCACAATACATTACTGCCTTCGTTGGGAGGATGTGAGCGATGCGGACAGGTCGATTCAAGTGGAGAAATTCAGTCAAAAGGTACTGGTATGGCAAGCAATATGTTCCTGTGGTTTGAAGTCAACCATTTTTACACTACCGGAACTATAAATGCGGAAATCTATCGATCTGAGTGTCTCCAGAAGAGATTGTTGCCTTTATATAAGAAGCATAGTACACTTCACACTGTTTTGGCCGGATTTAGCGTCGGCTCACTATGCAAAACCACTCTCAATTGGCTTGCGGAAAAGGGTATAGATTTCGTTGAGAAAAATATCAATCCACCAAATTGCCCTCAGCTTCGACCCATCGAACGTTACTGGACAATCGTGAAGAGGGTCTTCAAGAAGACTGGTAAGGCAGCTGGGAACATGCAGGAGTTCAAAAATTTGGCTCAAGCGTCCAAAAAATGCGATGCAACACTTGTCCGGAACTTGATGAAGAGCATTCGATCCATAGTTCGAAAATTTGTGAAGGAATAACTTAAATTTCATCCGGTCTTCATTATGTTCAAGTTTAACCTCGTACAATAAAGGATCATTTTTTTGTATGAATAAAATATCGGTTTTCAACATAATTTTAAAGAAAGTTTGTGGATAGGTTATTTTCGATACACTCCTTATTATTTTCCATTCTCATTGAATTAATTATTTCAGCACGCCTTGGAATCATCTTTGCATTCCAAAACTATTTATCGCATGAGCCAACACAAGCATCAAAGGTTGTTTTTCAGCATTTCAACATAATATTTACGTTAAAATAACGCCACCCTGCTTCAGAAAATTGCTCATAACTGTTTCTCATTTATTGATTCTTTTAGAAGTTCACGAATATTTAAACCAATGTCCTTCAATTCGAGTAAGGGCGATACGGTCAAAATTTGGTCAATATCAACTTGACGTATTTCTTTCAATTTTGCATTTAAAAAACCTGAACACCCCTCATTTTGAAGGTGTGTGTGTAGAATATTGCTCCTATTTTGATTTTGGAATTCACTCTTCAGTTGTCAAAATGCCGTCCAAGCAAGAAGAGCAGCGTATCAAAATTTTGCTCGCGCATCGCGAAAATCCGAGCTACTCGCACGCAAAGTTGGCAAAATCGCTAAAGTTGCCAAATCAACCGTTACAAATGTAATTAAAGTGTTTGGGGAACGTTTGTCGACAGCCAGGAAGTCTGGATCGGGGAAATCGAAAACCGGAAGCCGCTGAGACGACAAAGAGAGTTGCCGGTAGTTTCAAGCGAAACCTAACCTATCTCTCCGAGATGCCGCAAATAAGCTGGGTGTATCGTCTACAACCGTGCATCGAGCCAAAAACGAGCCGGACTATCGACTTACAAGAAGGTAGTGACTCCAAATCGCGATGATAAACAAAATACGACGGCCAAAGCGCGATCCGGAGGCTGTACGACGATGCTGACGAAGTTTGACTGCGTGGTAATGGACGACGAAACCTACGTCAAAGCCGACTACAAGCAGCTTCCGGGACAGGAGTTTTATACGGCAAAAGGAAGGGAAAGGTAGCAGATATTTTCAAGCACACGAAACTGTCAAAGTTCGCAAGAAATATCTGGTTTGGCAAGCCATCTGTACCTGTGGCTTGAAAAGCAGCATTTTCATAGCTTCCGGGACTGTCAACCAAGAAATTTACGTGAAAGAGTGTTTGAATAAACGTCTGCTGCCTTTCCTGAAGAAACACGGTTGTTCCGTACTGTTTTGGCCGGATTTGGCATCTTGCCATTACGGTAAAAAGGCCATGGGTGGTACGCCGCCAACAACGTGCAGGTGGTTCCCAAGGACAAGAACCCTCCCAACACGCCAAGCTCCGCCCAATTGAGAAATACTGGGCTATTGTCAAGCGGAACCTAAAGAAGACCAAAAAAACTGCTAAGGACGAGCAGCAGTTCAAAGGCAAACTGGCTTTCTACGGCGAAGAAGGTGGACAAGGTGGCTGTACAAAATCTGATGGCAGGGGTCAAGCGTAAGGCCCGGCAATTCGGATTTGGAAAAGCGGAAGCCTAACTGAATATTTTTCTGAATTTTATACTAATTGAACTTGAAAAAGAAATTTAATTTGATTTTTTAAATAAACGATTTCACCGATTTAAACGCATTTTCCCTTGACCAAATTTTGACCGTATCACCCTTTATGAATCTCCTTTTTGTTTCGTCCAAGAACGGCAAACAGCCAAAAACTTGGCTTGCGATAGAATAGCGTCAATAATACTACATCGCTATGCTTGTATATGAAGGACTAGGTATTGATAATTTAACTGCGTTTAAGGGAATTTCGCAAGAAAATGCAGAAAATGTTATAAAACAATAATTACTCAAAAGATTATGAAAGCTTTAAAATAAATACAAACGTAAGCAATAAAAAACAACAAATTTAATTAGATTATCTTCCATGAAGTTTTCTTCAGAATATTTAGAAAAACGTTTGTTCGATTATAGGTTTGCGTATGCTTACTCCAGTCGCCACACACCAGGCTTTAAGTCAAACCGTAAACTCTAACAAATTTTAACATTTTCCGAAATTCAATCTTCTTCAATTGAATCGTCCGTCTTAAATTGGCCCAACATGAAGGGGGGGAACCTTTGCAGTCCGGTCCCCATCCCATTCGAAACCAAATCATTGACATTGTCTGACTGAATTTTATGTATAACTTTGCTCGGCATGAGATGGCCTGAGCATTTCTCCTCCTAGATAATGCGCTTCTCACCAGCAGCATTCAAATGAGAAACAATCTTCCAGCGATACCCTTTTCTTCAACGTTGGCAATGAATGTGCTTCTTTTGGCACTACTGGCGACGACGATGGCCAAGAAGAGATAGCCCGCTTTCGTCCATGTATTATGTATGAGCACTAACCAAGAACCCATATATAAACCCAGCAGCACGGAGTAGAACACAGAAGAATTGTGCGAAGCAAGCAAACAGAAAAGCAAAAAAAAACAATCGACAAAAACTAAAGATTGCTACTCTCTTATAGTTGTGATCCGCTGCTGCTGTTTATAATAGATGAAAAGCGATGCGCGCGAACTAAACTCATCCCATGCGAGACGAAGTGAAATTGAGAACGCCGCACCACCCACCCACTCACCCACCATCACCATCGACTGGATGCTGTTTTGGGTTGCAATACACGTGGGAGTAGTTTATGCCAGCAGTGATCCTCCCGGAGGTGGGGAGAATTATTCCTCGCATCGATGCCACGATGGCGAAAGCGCACAAATGGTGCGAGCAGATATGTAAAGAAGAGGCGCCGATAGAATCATCATCCTCTTATCTCGGGAGACCGGAGAAAGCGCGTCCTCGTTGTTGTTTGGCAACAAACGCCGAAGACGTCGAAAGTTTATCGTCCAATGGAAGATACAGCCGGGGCCTTTATCAAACGAGCAGGATCCCCTGAAAAGAGCGGATATTGACTCGTCTCGTGTTCGTGGCTGGGTGCGTGATAAGACACATACACGGAACGGTGTCTAACATTTAAATACTTTACCATGAATATGGGTACTAACGGCCGTTGTGACCGTGGCGCGGATTTTTCCATCATTATGAAACTGTACGACGTTTATCACTTGGAAGCTTGGTAAACATGACTTGGGAACATCACAAACAAATGGAATGGCAAATATCTTCAGATGAACAAATGTTTACCGAAGGAGTTATAATTATCATTTGCAACGTTGAATGCGGGAGTGAGCAATGGTTGCTAGTTCTGCGATTCTATTAAGATAACACACAGGTCACTAAACAAGTTTTTATCTGTCAACAGTCACTTCAATTTCATGGCCAACTACACCTAAATCCAACACAATTTTCAATTCCATAGTTTTATGACGTTCATCTTGCACTGCTCATGATGGACATGTTTAACATTCTCAAGCAAACCGTTGTGATAGCAAGTTGGGAAGTCGAATAGTGATTAGGTGATTGACATTGATCGCTCAGCACACTTTTCTCCTGTGCTGTTTGTTTTGAGTGTGTCAACAAGCGTTGCTTGTTGAATGCTCTGGGAGTTCCCGTAATGTGCCGAGGGTGCCGATTTGTTGACAGCCTAAAATGTTATTTTCTGCTGAGCCTGGCAACCAGGCAATGCATATTGGCAAGGTTGCTGGTTTCATATTTTTATAAGCTCAACTGTCAAAAGTGTGCCTCAGTGTGCCACACATGTGTTATGGATTGAAAATCAAAGTGCCGCTGCTAGGGAACATATTCGTCTAGTGTATGAGACATCGTGGCTGGCACACTGCTCTAACGACTTACCTTTCCATTGACTACATATAATTATTTTTGTTTTTGACGTAGACTACGTCTTACGGCAAGGAGTAGAGGTGTCAAATGAAAATCTAAAATATTGCGACCGTCACGAAAAACCGTACATTTTGTACGCAAATAACTCAAATAATCCACGATAGATTTACATGATTTCTTCCTCAGTCGGTCGGAAATTTTACCGCGCTCTAGTTCAATTGTCAAACATTATTCTCAAACAATAGTAAACTATTAAAAATAACGCAAATATAAGGTGATGTCTTATAATGTCATTTTGCAGAATAAATTTACCAAATTTCCTATCACAGATTTCAAATCGAAGCAAGGAACGTCTTGCATCATCTTCTTCTTCTTTGTATTAGAGAGAGACTTAAACCAATCATGTCATTCGTCTCTCCATGTACGTCTCGCACGCAACTGAGAACGGTGTAAAACGAACACTAAGGAAAATGTTTCCTCAGTCGTTTGGCAGCATTGAAGCTGTGCGGAGCTGGTCGCTGGTAGCTGGTCGCAGCTGCCTCAGTCGTCCGGCAGCGGAGCTGGTCGCAGAGAGGCAGCTGGTGGTCGCGTAGCAGCTGGTGGGGGTAAGCACCAAGGCTCTCCCAAACAGCGATTGTCGCGATGAGGTTAAATGGCGGATTATGGGGGCGCACAATCGCGTCGGTTTGTGCAAGCCGCCATTTACCTCATCGTGGCAATTGTTTCGCCGCGACTTCAAAGCGCTGCTGTTTGGGGAAAGCGTCCTTGGGGGCGAGCAGCAGTAGGTGAAAAAAATCTGTCCTTTTGAGGACAACTAATTAAAATAGAAGAGTTGTTTAATGAAGAACTAATTTTAGATTTAGTCGGTGCTCGATGGAGGGCGAGCCGTCGGTAAACATTTTACCCAGCTAGTTGGCGAAACCCACTAATAAATAATCTGTCCTGTTGATGACAACCAATCCAGTTCAGAGAGTTGTTTGTATAAGAATTTTATTAATGTTTCGTTCGGTTTGTGCGCCATTTTGATTTAATCTAGTGCCGATTTGTTCGTCACGACTGCAAAAACGCTGCTGTTTGCTACTGTTTTCCTAGCTGGTTGGCGCAACCCGCGATGAATCAATAAATCAATTCAATTTCTTATTTAATAGAGTTATTTGAATAAAAGTTTATCTTACATTTCGGTCGATTGGCAGTCATATTGGATTTTGCCAAGACGTTACTAGGCAACAGTGTACTATACAGTGGATCCATAAAATCAGTAAAAATGAATCAAAGCCTGCCGGTTGCTTTGATTTATTTTCACCGAAAAATCCTACCAGATACAAATCCATCTTTGCTATTTTTAATTTAATATTCTCACCTTAAGAGTTTGTTTGATTGGGATTTTCGTTTCAAATTGTTGATTGGCAGCCAGTGGTATTAGCAAAACTTACTTACAAAACTTAACTCATACCAACACCTATATAACTAAATGAATATAGTGAGAATTTTAATGTTTTGAAATGGAATGGCCGATTGATCACATCAGAAGGTCATTTAGATGTTATAAAGTAGCTTTATATTCCGTATAGTATACCGAATATAGCCGAATGCCCGGAGCGATAATATAAATAAATGTCCGGAGCCATGAAATAAACAAACTACTGAAATTCGTCCGAACAAGAATCCTTAATGATATCCATATCCATCGAAAGTTTTCGACTCAATAATGTTAGTTGGTGACTTTTCATGGTCCAGTACAGCAAACGCCTTATTAAGCATGTCTTAGCAAAAGTATAACAAGTTGAATATCGTTTCTAGCTAAATTATTGTATGAGGTATAGTTAAAATTGTACTTGTGCGCTACATAATCGTCAAGGGACATGTGCCCTATATACTTGTATATAACCTTATAAAAACTGCAACATAATTTTTGTTATTTTCTGTTTGTATATAACCTTATAAAAACTGAACATTTTAGAGACACTTACACATCTGAAAATGTTGCAATTGATTATTGTGTTTTCATAACAATCACTAAACCTGTCGGATATTTTCTGATGACGAATTTTATCGTAATTTGAATTCTAGAGAGCTATTGTATACAAATGATCCGAATGGAATGGTATTTAAATGGTGAATGTTGAAAAGGAGACAAGGCATCAGTCAAAATATATGTTTGTATGTACGTATTATAGAATTTCCTCCGCAGCCTGTCGTTACTGAAATTTCCCAAACGATGCAAAACATTGTTGATGGTTCCGGCGATGGTGAGAATTCCAAGATGCAGGCCATTCAGGCACAGTATGACATACGAATTAACATTTAGTAATGTTAAGCGATTATGATTATAAGAATGACTAAAACTATCATTAATTTAATAATTTTATGTTCCCTAACAGATCCTCAACTATCTTCTAGGCCTTAAAGATAGTCCATCGTGAAACGTGCAACCGTGACCGTCCCAACAAACATCGGTGTTGAATTAGAGCTTGTTCAAGCAAGTTTGAAGAAGCTATTCAGCTGTTTCTTCTAGAATAGCTGAACAGCTTCTCCAAATTTG